>JASSUY010048424.1:0-74083 GCA_032466535.1 Forpus xanthops
TTCTATGATGGGGCTACAGAACTGATGGACAGGGGTAGAGCAGCTGATGTCATCTATCTGGATTTGTGCAAAGCGTTCGACACTGTCTCACATGTCATCCTTGTCTCTAAGTTGGAGAGTCATCAATTTGATAGGTGGACCACTCAGTGGATAAAGAACTGGCTTTATGGGTGCACGCAAAGAGTTGTGCTCAATAGCTCAATGTCCAGCTGGAGACCAGTAATGAGTGGTGTCCCTCAGGGATCGGCGTTGGGACCATTCAACATTTTTGTCAGTGGCATGGACAGGAGGATTGAGTGCACCCTCAGCAAGTTTGCTGATGACATGAAGCTGTGTGGTTGGATTGTTACATTGGAGGGAAGGAGTGCCATCCAGAGAGACCTTAACATGCTTGTGAGGTGGGCTGATGCCAAGGTCATGAAGTTTTACCATGATAAGTGCAAGGTCCTGCAGCTGGGTGGGAGCACTCGCAGGCACAGCTACAGGTTGGGCAGAGATGAGATTCAGAACAGCAATGAGGAGAAGGACTTGGGGGTGTTGGTCGATGACAAAAAGAACATGAGACGACAGTGTGCACTCGCAGCCCAGAATGCCAACCATATCCTGGACTGAATCAAAAGGAACGTGACCAGCAGGTCAAAGGAAGTGATCCTACCTCTCTACCCTGCTCTTGTGAGACCTCACTTGGAGTATTGTGTGCAGTTCTGGTATCCTCAACATAAAAAGGACATGGAACTGCTGGAGCAAGTTCAGAGGAGGGTGACGAGGATGACCAGGGGACTGGAGCGCCTCCTTTATGAAGATAAAATGAGAGAGTTGGCACTGTTCAGCCTGAAGAAGAGAAGGTTGTGTGGAGACCTCATAGCAGCCTTCCAATATCCGAAGGGGGCCTATAGGGATGCTGGGGAGGGACTCTTCATGAAGGACTGTAGTGAGACGACAAGGGTTAATGGGTTCAAACTTAAACAGGGGCAGCTTAGACTGGATCTGAGGAAGAAATTCTTTACTGTAAGGGTGGTGAGGCACTGGAATGTGTTGCTCAGGGAAGTTGTGAATGCTCCATTTCTGGCGGAGTTCAAGGCCGGGTTGGACATAGCCTTGGATGACATGGCTTAGTGTGAGGTGTCTCTGCCCCTGGCAGGGAGGTTGGAACTAGATGATATTAAAGTCCTTTGCAACCTAACTATTCTGATTCTATGACTGTACTGAGAGGACAAGGCATAATGGATTCTAACTTAAACATGTGAAGTTTAGATTGGATATGAGGAAGAAATTCTTTACTGTGAGGGTGGTGAGGCTATGGAATGTATTGCCCAGGGAAGTTGTGAATGCTCCATTGCTGGCGGTGTTCAAGACTGGGTTGGACATAGCCTTGGGTGGCATGTTTAGTGGGAGGTGTCCCTGGGCATGGCAGGGGGGTTGGAACTAGATGAACTTAATTTCTTTTTCAACCCTAACTATTCTATGATTCTATGATTTACTATAAGCTAGAGACCTTTACTGTGAATCCTGTTATGGAAACTACAGGTGATATGAGAATTCATTGCATTTCCATCTCACTATCGCATTCCATTTTGCTTGTCATGTGAAGTTTGTTTCTGAGCTGAATCAGTGTATGTGCATACTTCAGACATTGCATCATAATACACCAAGTTCTTGCTGCCTATCACGATGGTCTTGCTGCATATCAAGAATATCCAGCACCTGGAATTTATTTTGGGATGCAAAATCTCTTTATCTCCTTTTTTACCCTTCATCAACAATATATCTTCTTAAACAACTAGAAAATAAAAGTGGGAAAGTGTCTGTTGTTTGTTGAAATGGGGATTAAGGATAGTGAACTACATACTAGCATACTTCCCATGAGATTCCATGTAAATTTTCTTAGTTGCTAAGAAAATCTGAATTAAAATATTTGATGCCATAAAATAAACAAGCAAAAAACCCTACATGTATTTTCTTCTTATTCAGAAGTATTTGGAAAGTTGCTGTTGAGCCTTGAGAACAGATTGTTATAGCTATTAAATATATCAGTAAAGCAGTCCAAAAATTTTGGTAACTTAAGCAGTAAGACTGACCCTCATATAGGCTGATCATGGCTTGTTTTGCGGGCAGTATGTACTCTGATGTGTAGGCTGGTTGGCTGTAGATCAAAACTGGAGGTTTTATTGATTAAAGTGTTCCTACAGTAGGGATTAAAAAAGTACATCTTATCTCAGTATCTATTTGAAAGATATAGATTCCTGTAATTTGCTGAAGTAAGGGAATGTTGGCAGTATCAAGTTCTTTACATAAGGACTGACAGGACTAGACACTGCTTTGAAGATCTAGCCTCTCCAGAAAAAAAACTACTGCATTGGGCAGCCTCTTCCCCAGCTGTCTGATTAGTATTGAGTTGGTTCTGTTTTAGGGTTTTATTAGTGGTTTGGTTTTTTTGTAGTATTTTTGGTTTTTGTTTTGTAGTTGTGGTTTTGTTTTCACTTGTGTTTTATTTTTCCAACTACTTTTTGGGGGTTTATAATTTAGAAATAAAATTGAGCACAAACTGGTTTTCTATTACAACTTAAACCAGTGCTATCATCAAGAAGACATTCATAAACATACTTAGCTCAGAGTATGGCCTTGTATCTATGCAGCAGCAGGAGAACTGGGTAAAGCATTAGTATGTCCCACGTGAGAGTAATTAGGGGATGTCATGTGGAGCAGGTTCGTTTAATTTTTGGACCTTATTCAACAAGGACCAACTCAGACATAATTAACAAACAGCTACTTAGCAAAAGTAGCCCTTCATCTTTTCAAATGTGTCATGATTTTTTTTAATGAATTGTTGGCAAGGCATAAGTGTTGGACAAATAGTGCATGCAAATAAGTTACAGCCAGTGATTTTGTGACCAGTAGCATTAATTTCTCCTGAGAATAAATTTTGAATATTCTAAACAACACACATCCAAGCCCCCTTGCAGGGTTAAGGGCTTATTAGGGTTTTCCATGGAATGGAAAGTGTGAGTATGTGGAGTTACAGCATTGAATGAGTAGGGCTGAGCACCACCTCACACAGGACAGAAGCTGCAGCAGGCAGAGACCATGTGCTGGTCCCCTTTCATCTCCTTGATCAATTCATGCAGCTGGAAATCTTGCATCAAACATGACTGTTTGTATAGCTTCCTAAATGTCATCATAGTAATTTTGTTTATGAGATGATTTGTGCAAAATAACTGTTCAATGTGGCTAGGCTAGAGGCTGAGAACCTGAGACCTTTGACTTTAGGAGCTGGCTATGTTTCTGAGGAATCCTAACGGTTTGCTGGCAGTAAATCAATTGGTGTCCAGTTAGAAACCAACTGATAGAATGATTTCAAAACCTAAGTTCTGCTATGATCCTGCAAACCTGTCTGATTTTTGGCAGAAGCTTATTAAGCCTGCTTTTGTCTCACAAGTATGTTTCAATGTCAAGTAAAACTTTTTGAATTTGATTATCTTCATATTAGGATTATATAAGTAGTGGTACCATGCCAAGTAGCTAGCATCAAAAGTTGAATACCAAGTTCACAGCGATGGAATAATGCACATTTTTTATCTTTTTTAAACTATTGGATTTTATGATACCCTCATTTTTTCTTTCTGGTTTCTTATTTATGATTCTCCTCATACGGAAAGTCATATATATCACAGAGTATTGTTTCTGTTATCTTGTGTATTTTTCTCATTGATTTGAAAATTTATCCTCTAACAGTCATAGTGTGCTAATATGTGCTTTATGGAAATAAACTATGGAGGCAGAATAGTGTTGTACCATTCGTACTTCCATTCTTTAGCTTAGGGATTATAGTCCAAACCAGAATGACCTGCAGATTTGGGGTTACCACCTTCTCTGTCTACATGCATACTGAGTTCCAGAAAGACTAAGCATAAAAAAATCACAGCCACACTTTCTGTGTTAAATCCTTCTCTCTGAGTTCCAAATGCCACACAGCAATTATCTCTTTTTTTCCTGGTCCATTTTACACATGGTCCATGAGGGAGTGCTCTGGAGATTAATAACATCTTTGTGTAGATTATAAAATGTATGGATTACAGGCCATGGATTTACCTTTGTGACACATAATCATAGAATGCTTCTTACTGGTTACTCTATTTCAGAAAAGTTAAGCATCTTATTCAGTGTCATGAGTTTTGGTCCCCTGAAGAACATGAGTTAAAGTCACACTAAGTCTTTCCTTATTAGTAAACTAATAGACTTAGCAGCAGTACCTATACTATGTTTTTACCCATACTGTATTTAGCTCAGTCAAGCACTGCCCAAAAATGTTAAACCAGAAGACAAATGCAGTGTAAACATTAATTTTGAGTTCTTATGATTAATGTGATTGATTTGTGAAAGGATAAAATTATATTGTAAAGTTAATCATTGCAGAAAATAAATGCCTGAAGGATCTAAGCTTAATATATTGGGCTTTTCTTTACACTGAGTCAATATAGATTGACAAGCTATATTTTCCATTCAAACAAATGTTAAAAGTGCTTACAGGTTCACAAAAGACTCTTAAGACAACATCACTTTAGCGCTGTTTTCTGTCAAAGGCTACAATAATCTGATTTCTGCTCCCTGTCATGCTGGAATAACTGTCAGAAGTGGTAGAGCACATTGGTTAAATAGAGAACTTGGCCTAGCTATCTTGTAATGCTGCAAAAAATAAAATTGTTTGGGGTTTTTCTTGTTGCTTTGGTTTTGTTTTTAATCCTATGACTGTGACGTGAAGGAGACATAAAGTTTGGAGCAGCCAGTTCTTATAGCTTGTCCAGTAGGGCACACTTTGACATGAACAAATCACTGCCTTGAGTGGAAACATCACAGTGAAAGGTGTTAATGTTTTTGTCACAGCAATGTGTTACAGCAAATGCCATTGTACCTCTGTAGTGTTGATGAATGTCCTTGTGACACTACAATTTTGATGACGTATATTTCTGCAGAAGTGCACAATGCCCCTGTGAGCTGGGGGGATGGATCCTACCTCATTCACTCCATGCCTTGCATTGTTCACTGTATGCTTTGCATGGCTGGTGGTCTAGGTAACTTTTCTCATCCCTCACATCCCTGAAATAATAGAAAGCTACCTGGTACCTACCTTGTACAGCTAAAATAATCTCTTGTAAGGTAACCTTGGTCTTCTTGTAGGTATTTTGACTTAAAATAAAAGAAACCAACCAAAAAAAAAAAAAACACCAAAAAAAAAAAAAACAAAAAAAAAACAAAAAAACCAAAAAAAACCCCACCCTTTTTAAAATACTAGGACCCTTATTGAAATATTTGGATTGAAGTTAGAAGTCTAAGCTTTAGAAGGCCAGAACTGGTTATGGTTATGGTTAATGTTTTGCTTGCTGCCTATGGGAAGTAATCACTCATTTGGGATCTTATGCTTTTTTAACATATATTAACAAGCTTATCTTGCTTGCTTGAGGCAACCCAGTCATCTGTTGATAGTTCACAAGTTAGTTAAGACTAAATATGACTTTGAGGACATCCTTACTTCTCTTTGCCTTTGATGTGACTAAAGGTTTGAAGTCTTTAGGAGCCATTATGGAATTACATGATGTTTGTAAAATAGTGAGTGGTAATAGCATGATTTTTCTTAACAGTGTTGTGAGATATGCTGTATTGTATAACAAGCGGTTATAAATTTCTTTCATGCACTTCTGGATCATATAAAATCTAACTCATATAATTCTGTCACAATTGCACTAATTCAGTACAGCACATAGTTTGAATTTCAGTCAGCAGAAACTGAGAATTAAGGACCAGTTCCAGTTCTGGCATTAACTTTCTAGATGAACTTTGTTTCTTTCTTACATATGGAATCACAAGACAGTGTTTCCTTTCTACTTACAAGTATTATGTAAGGATGAATTAATTATTTGGCAAGTCTTTTGAGATTACTTAGAATTGAAAAATGCAAATTATTAATATTCAATTATTAAGTTCTACCATTAGAGTAAGTGATAATAATAGAGCATATCCTAAAATAAACAAATGGGAAAGACTGATTAAAAATGCATAGACAAATTTAAATTCCAATTTTTCCAACCTTATAGTGCACCTGTGCTCATTTATATCATCTCAGGTCTTTGATGTTTTCTGAGTTGTTGACTGTTTTGAGTGATGGGAAATTTTTTGTTTGTTTGTTCGGCTTACTTTTGTTGTATGTTTGCAATTTCTAGTCCTGAGCAGAAACAGAAATACCATGTTACAGAGAACAATAATTTTCTACATATGCAGTGCTTGGATTCTGTTGTTGTTGCTGCGCATATAACAGTTAGGAGAAAAAAAAAGAAAAAAGCTCAAAATATCTCTGTTGAGCTTTGAGTAATTAAATGAAGTCTAATACTTTGGCATGAAGGATTATTGTTTGCTTGTGTTCTTCAGGGGCAAGTTTGAATGTGGAGAACAAACTTTATTGGTGATACATTCAATTTGCCTAGAAGAGGGCACTGTATCTGACAAGAAGCATTTCTTAAAGCACTCTACATTTACTGCCAGATAAATACAGATGTCTGGTATAGCTCCATCTGGTGAGTCACAGCATATAGCAAAGTCCACCTCTTCACTTACTTCTGTTAGTTCTTTGACACTAATCTGGATTTCCAGAGAAGTCTGCCTCATACTCCTGTTGCATAAAAATCTTATTCTAAAAACATGCATTACTTGTGAAGACTGTACAGAGCCACTGTAACTGTTTATGTTGCTCAACCTTTTTTATTTATTTCTATTTTTTTACTTTTCTTATTTCTCAACGAGGGAATAAAAAAAAAAAAAAAAAAAACAAAAAACAAACCAAAGCAAAACAGAGAGGTTTTCCTTATTGCACTCCCAGACCAGAACAAATCAGAAATGCCAATATCTTGAAATACATAATCTGATCTTTGAGACCCCAGAGCTTCTTTATAGGCAGCACTTCTAAGTGCTGATGCCACCCCATCCAATGAAGATGTTTATTGATTTAGATTTGTCAATGTTTAATTATGCACCATTACAGAAATATATGATGTCAATGAAAAAGAGGGATGTATGAATAAAATATTCTTTGTGGCAGCAGAACTGCATGCAGAGCAAAGCTTTTAGCTCTGGTTTTTAACAGGTTTGGGGATTTTTTTTATGTAAACAATTTCACCCACAAGAAGGGAATACATTTGCTTGCAAGTAAGACATCACACATCTAGGAGCATTGCTTCTTGCTTTTCATGTTCAGATGTCTGCTTGAATGCAAAGAAATATGTACATGCCTGCTCTGTAAATACCATCAGTTCCATGTGTAAGTATGATTAAAGATCTGAGATAGTTCTTAGAGAAAGGCGAAGTATTCAGAAAGAGCTGATGCTGCAGTGAGATGGCTCCCATCAGTGTGACACTGTAGTGGTGACACAGGATTCTTCTGGAGATGAATGAACCCTGAAAATAACTCAGAGAGGTGAGTTCTGCAGTCCCACTAACACTGCATGTTAAAAAATTAAACAAAATAAAACAAAAGAAGTAAAAAAAGCAATAGAAAAGAGTTGCAGTTCATTGTGTTAGCTTCCCAGCTAGTCAGAATTTTTAATGACTTCACATGGATGACTGTATTCACGGATATTAAAGAGAACAGAGAAGACTACCAGCAGAGGAGACTGCCAAAGTCCATTCACATTTGGTTCACTTTTCCTTGAGTGCATGCCATATCACTTTTTTGTTGAATTTCTTGGCTCCCAACTCAGTGCTGTAAACACCATCTTTTGAAGAATTACATCTGCCTTCAAGATGTATGAAATATGTGCTAGAAACTTATAAAAAGGCACAGTCAAGGCTTGCAAACAAGGTCTCGCGAGATCAGCTGGGGTGAAGGCCTGAGGTGCAGGATACTGGAGCAGCAGGTGCAGGACTGGTTGCATTAAGACTGGCCTGGCGTGGGCACGGGTGCCGTGCAGGGTTTACAAAAGGGCTGAAAACTTCCCACACTGAGGATTTGGGCTCTCAGACCTCTGCTTTTCTGTTTTGCTACTTTCTCTCTTGGTTTTTCAGTATGTAGGAATTTCTTAGCATTGGATATAAACCCAAGCTGCAGTATTCAGATCTGGAGACATTCATTCTGAAATTATTAATGTATAATTTATCTTTGATTCTAACAATAGGGGAACAAGAGGAAGGGTAACACTTTGAAAAGTCCTGTGAGATCTCCAGTTAGTCAGTTAACCCTGTTTACTAGCTTCTCCTAAGCCATTGTGAATTCAATGCATGAAATCTTTGAAAATTATCTAATTGGAGAAGGTTGTCTTGCATTTGATCATTTTCTTTTTTCAAACCATTGATCTGCTGATATATTACAGTCAAGCAGCTCAATGCACCTTTGAGATATTTTATTGTAATACATTAACCAAGCAATGGTCATTGATAACAGGGGAGCAAAGGAAGATTTCTTCTGTACTTTTGCTTAAAATAAAATATACATAAAAAAAATATGCTGGACCGTATTCTGTTCTCACTCCATTACAAATTCAGTACCATTTCATTGACATCTGTGGAATTTCTCTGGAGTTAGGGTGGTATGGCTGAGAACTGAATCTGTCTTGCATGCACTAACATCCAGACAATATAATTTTTATCAGGCACATATTCTAATCTCAGAACAGAATTCAGGCATACAGTTACATGTTGAGTCTAGTTTTCAGTCAATTTACATTTAAACATATTCATGTATGTCTCTGTGTGTATTGCTTAGAAGAATGAATGCAACTAATAAAGGCACACTTTACCTCCTCCAAAAGAACCTGAACTATTCAAATTTATATCTTAATCCATTTTTTTTTCTGCTTTACTTGTTTTAAAGATATTTTTATAAGGAATTGCTTTGTTTCACAGAGAACTGCTGCCATGCTAATTGTATCTCAGGTCTGATATAAAAGGAGCATTTCCACACTAAAGAAAAATCCAACATTGTTTAGTCTTTAGGTCAATTGAATCTTTGGCCTCTCTGCAAGTCTGTCAGCAGTGGTGCCAGTTACTGAGCGTAGTCATTTTTATGATATCAGCATTTGTCTTCTGGGGATTGGGCTGCGACCTTCATCATAATTTAATACAAACCACTACAGGGTAGATCCTTTCTAATCCAAACACACTGGGACTGTTTTATCATTTGGATTAGCCAAAGTTCATGCTACTGCAATGCTGATGGTGCACATTCTTGAGATGTGGGGTTCAGTTTTTTTTTTGCATGGAAATTAAATCTTTTGGCAAAACGCAAGTTAAAGCAGCAGTAACATTAAAGCCCCTGTTCTGAGAGCAGTAGCACATAGCAGTTTCGAGGCTGGAGCGATAGTGGCAAATTTATGTTTTTCTGACCAAGGTATTTGGGACCATGTGTTTCACATTCCATCATACTGAATGCATTGGAAACCATGTTCAACATTTTTTTATCAATATGAAATCAAATGGGTATTTTAGTGATTTAGGAATCTACATTTAGGATGTAAAAAGGATGAGATATGTAGCATCTTAAGTGGCATTGAAATTCTAGGTTAGAATAAGTTATCATAAATTGTGATGGGTTACAAATATTTTTAATTGATCCATTCAAAATGTTTTTGCTATAGTGCCTCCTTTAGTGTAATAACACAGAAATAGCTTGCCTACCCATGTTAACTCTCATCTCAATTAAGATTTTCCAATACTTTCATCTTTTGTAATGAACACATGGGAGGTTTCACATTTTACTTTTTGGTCTTTTTAGTTTAAAACTTTTCATTGTATATTATGACTTCATGGCTTTGTTTGGGTTTGCAAGACTTAAGAAGAAAGAACTGTATTAAAAAATTTTCAATGTAATTCAAAATAGGCCCAAAGGAAACATTTTTATCCACATTATGTTTCAAAATTCTTCCCTGAACAATTTGCAACCCCTGAACTATTTTCCCTGTATATTTTTAAAAGCAGGAATGGCCTTTACTTACTATTCCTGAAAAAAACCTCTATATGACTTTACAATCTGAAACAGATTTCTTACAAGAAGCTAGAATGGTAGTCATGGAACCCTAATACAGTCATCTTTTACTTCGGCAATTGTTCTGTGTTGTATCCTGGGCTACATCAAAAGGAATGTGACCAGCAGGTCAAAGGAGGTGATCCTGCCTGTCATGGGTTCAGCAGTAGCAGTCATTTTTCTCCTTCGTAACTGGTGCAGAGCTGTGGTTTTAATTTTGGGCCTGGGAACTATGCTTATAACACCAGTACTTTTAGTTATGGCTTAGAATGTTTAGGCTCATCAAGAACTTTCTGAGTCTCATGCTCTGCTAGGGAGGAGGGCAAGCTGGGAGGAAGCAGAAACGGGACACCTGACCCAAGCTGAACAAAGAGGTATTCCATACCACAGCATGTCATGCCCAGGATGTAAAAAACAGAGGGCAGGGATCTGGAAGGGTGGGGGTGCACTACTTGATAAAGATGGGTATCGGTGGTGAGCGATTGTATTCTCTTTCCTTGTATTTCTCTTGTATTATTATTGGCGGTAGCAGTAGTGGTTTGTGTTATACCTTAATTACTGCACTGCTCTTATCTCAACATATGGGAGTTGTATTCTTTTGATTCTCCTCCCCATTCCCCCCTGGTCTGGGGGAAGAAAGAGAGGGGAATGAGTGAGTGGGCTGCATGAGAGTTTTAAACCATGACACTGCCCCTCGACTCTGCTCTTGTGAGACCTCACTTGGGGTACTGTGTGCAGTTCTGATGCCCTCAATATAAAAAGGACATGGAACTGCTGGAGCAAGTTCAGAGGAGGGCCACGAGGATGATCAGGGGACTGGAGCACCTCCTATATGAAGATAGGATGAGAGAGTTGGTGCTGTTCAGCCTGGAGAAGAGAAGGCTGCATGGAAACCTCATAGCAGCCTTCCAATATCTGAAGGGGGCTTATAGGGATGCTGGGGAGGGACTCTTCATGAAGGACTGTAGTGAGAGGACAAGGGGTAACGAGTTCAAACTTAAACAGGGACAGTTCAGATTGGATCTGTGGAAGAAATTCTGTACTGTAAGGGTGGTGAGGCACTGGAATGAGCTGCCCATGGAAATTGTGAATGCTCCATTGCTGGTGGTGTTCAGGGCTGGGTTGGACATAGCCTTGGGTGATCTGGTTTAGTGTGAGGTGACCCTGCCCATGGCAGCGGTGCTGGAGCTAGATGGTCTAAAGGTCTTTTCCAGCCCTAACTATTCTATGATTCTATGATAGCTTCTAAGTTTAACAAAACCAATGACCAATGTTGTATCCTTGGAGTATCATAACATGCCATTGCATTTGTTGTGAGTCTAGATTTTGCTTTGAAGTCTGTACCTTGTCCAAAATCTGGTCACTCTGGAACAATTACTTTGCTCTTGTGGTTCCTTGTGCTGATAGATACTGTTATTTCAATCATGAGAATATTAGTGTGTTCACTATTCATAAATTATGAGGTAAAGTCCAACCAAAATGTGAATTATATTCTCACTTATTCAATAATACAAAGCGTTTTTCTCACCTAATGTGTTAATAATAGCCTGTGTTGACATCACATGGGTAATTTTATCCAGAGTTATGATCTGTAAGGAGCTCATGTGAAACTGTCTTACTGTTCCCTGAGAGGAGATACTGTCATCCCACTTTATTGCATCCAAGATGCCACAAATTCTATTCAGAAATGCACATTTTTCAGTAAAAAAAACCTCAGTGTTTTGCTTGGTCTATGACAGCTCTTGTAAGAATAACAGTATGAATAAATATTACTACCTCAGCAGTGAAAGATTAAATATGTACTGAGTTATTCTTACAGTATTAAAGAGCAGACCCAAGAAGCTGCATTCAAGCATATGCTTTCCTACCTCTGAAGTTCACTTTATTTTTTTTATCTTTCTGGATTGGAACTGCAGTGTGGAGAACTGTAAGTTGTTTCTTTATATTGGATATCTTTCATATCTCGAGGCTACTGCTTAAGGTTCTTCAAGTTTGAACCTGATGTTTTGATACATTGAATTAATGCTCTGCAAGATAAGCAAGATAAGTGAGATAGAAGTTTTCCAGATTTGTAACTTGTAGGGCACTTTTGACATTAGAAATGCATATGATTGTTTTTATTGCATTCAGTGTAGTTCAGTAATTCTGCTTTCATGACTGTCAGTTAATTCTGTGTTTTCTCTAAGTTTACTGGCTTAGAGCATTGGAAACTATTAATGTTGATACTGTGCTGTGTCCGAGTCCATTGGCTGTGAGGTATGCAGCATCAGATTGTTTTTTTTTAAGCAGATAAAATGTTTATGAAAGGATCTGTTGTGCTAGATGGTTGATGGAAAGACGAAAAGTGAAGTTGCTTGACCCAGTTTTATATAACATAATGTGACTAGTCTGGTGGATTAGGTATTGATTTCCCAGATCCAGCCTGCGAGCTTTCCCCCTAACACTAACCTCTTAAAGGAAGACTCATTAATCTGTAAGAACTTGAAGCTGGCATCCTTCAGCCCTGTGCTGGCAATTATGGGACCTATCTTGTCCACACTTTGCATGCCAGTCTGCCCCACCACTTCCTCACTGGATTGAGTGTTGTCAGCTACCGCCTTTGTCATTCTTAGTTTAAATCTCTCTTTGCTGTGTTTGCCAACTTGCTGGCGAAGATGTTTTTTCCCCTCTTGCTCAGGTGATACCATGTCTTCCTAGCAGCCCTTTGTCCTCTCAGTGTCCCATGGTCATAACAACCAAACCCTGCTGCCAACATCAACTGTGCAACTCAAATGACCCCATCCAATTGCGATATGAAGGGGCTTCCGATTGCCTGAAGTGTGCATTTATGTTTCGTAATCTTTTTTTTTTTTTTTTTTTTTTCCAGAATAGTCAACTGTGACTCGAAATCCTTGCCTCTCTTCTTTAATTATTGTGAAAACATTTTTTCTGTGCTTAAAGGAAGTGATCTCATGTGCGTCTGCATGGAGAAGTTTCCATGGCCATTACTGTCTGTGAGTGATACTTCTGGTGACTATTTTGGTGATGAGGCCAGGTCATGCAAATGGATTGTCCATACCTGCAGATTCCCTGCTGACCTGCGATGTACAGATGTATAGTGTGGGTACACACACCATGACTGCTTTATCACCTCCTGTTAAACAGAAGGCATCAGTTGCTGGGCAGTGAGGCTGTCTCTTGGTTATAAACAGTTCCCGGTGAGCTATGTTTACTATTTCAACGTTATTCCTAAAGAAACCCTTATTACAAGCTGCAGCCAGCTGTAGACACATGAGGATTAGACTGGACAGCATGAAAATGTGCCTGCCCAACTCCAGCTTGCAAAGCAGCATTGCTATTCTACTGCATGTGAAGTGCTTCAAACACACAATATTAATTCACTGCCAAACAAAATAAATTTGACAGAAGAGAAGGCTCTCTCCAGACTTGCTCCCCTGACACTAGGAAGACTAAACTATAAGGACACCTTCACCCACTGACTTCTTTCCCTATGACACCCGCCTGTTCTGTCAAGCTGCTTTTTTAGTACTGCCCCTTCAGTCAACACCTGACATAACTTTTGAGATCTAGTCACTCATACGCTGGTCAATCACACTTTGATAATGTGTCTGTCATCATGCTGAAACAGTCATATGGTGACATACTTTATGGACACGAACATGTTTTAGAGATGAACAAAAAGGATTGGCCTTTAAAAAGAAGCAAGGGTAGCATTTCCTTGCAGTGAAAAGACATATCATTTGAAATAATAGTATGTCAATAGTGCTTATAGGAAATTGTTGTGAAATGGGAATTTCAGAATCAGCCTTTAGCTGAGCAGGAAGACTGTGGAGCTTTGAAACCAGGACCCTCATCTGAGTGAGGCTCTGAAAATATTTGTTGCACAGAGCCAGCATGGTTGTTGTCAATGCACTTCCATTAACAGAGCTGCGGCGTTGTCGGGAGCAGATGTTAACACCACACAGCACTGGGCTGAATCCTAATTGCATACTTTTTGACTGGTAATATCACATAATTTCAAAATGATTGAGTGAATGGTTATTTCAGATTAGGTATAAAAGCTTACAGTTGTGATTATATGTACGTATCCAATACTTAACTTACACAGTGCTTTTATCAGGATGTATGTCTGAATATGTATTATAGATGTAATTTTAGGTGACTCTATTCACTAAATCTCAGATTATCTGCTTCTATCCCAAACTATTAAACTATCCAAACTACAGGAGGTCACTGTTAATATAGCGAATAATTAAAAGTGCAGAATGCTGTAAAGAGGTTTGCTACCTGAGTGTGATCACTGGACTTCATGCTATAATTGCTCATTTAACTAATTTAACAAATCCCAAAGCAGCTAGAGCTTTATTTATTTAGATGTGGATTCTATATTATTTAAAGATGTTTTATTCATGTGATTTTGAACTGATTCTTTCAAATCTCTGCAAAGAAAAGTTGCAGTTCTTGTTGCAATTTACTCTTTTTTTATTATTATTTTTTCCCCTGGTTCCATTCCTTATCTGTGGAAAGCTAATATTTCCATTTTAAGAGAAGAATTTATTAGTCTAATTATTGTTTGGTAAAATTACAGAGTCGCTCATAGTTGTTTGAATAGTAACTAAATTTTTCTTGTACCATGTAAAAGTTAGAATAGTTCATAATATAGTGTATGCAAAAGATATAATTAAAGATGGTTATAAGGATGTATCTAGCAAGGTAGTTAATTTAAGAGTTTGCTTAATTTTCTAACTGCTTCTATTTTCTTAATGCATTTATGCTATAATGTCCTCTAAGTGTATTAAAATGTGTTATCAGTCGGTTAGGAAACCTCCCTAAAGAGGTTTGTATTCATGAGGCAAGTGTAAGCAGAAGAAACGCAGCTTTATTTCACTTACTCTGCTGCTTTGTTCATTAAGCTAATTACTGTATTCTACATTCCTCTTTTTCATCTAGCTTGTTTCTGGAGCTTGATCCTTTCCCAACCCTGAATCGACTGTTACTGAACAGTTGAAGCTGAACAGGAAGGAATTGCAGGTGTCAACTCACAGTTTACAAATATGACATCTCCTCTGGCATAGCTGGAAATATGAAATATTGATTTATGTGCAGTAAAAGGTCTTATAAAAATGATCACATACACATGAGAGATTAATGCGCTGGAGATCAATAGAAATTTCATTCTTGACGCTAGACTGTCACCTATGGTGAAATGCTAAAATACAGAAATCAATATTATCTATGAAATGTCAAATTTATTATAATTATGAGGATGAAAGCTGGCCAAGTGGCTCCCAAGAGAGAAGGAAGGATAGGTTACTGTGCTGAAGCATCCTTCATGTCCCTTGTTCACTTGCTGCCAATTTGAGAGCAATATTGGTGCAGGGGGTTTTCAGGCATTATGTATCACTGTGCAGTAACAAATTCCTCCTGGAATATTTAACTCTTGAATCTGACAATAACACGAGCACCTCTGCAGTCAAATGGTTCGCGGGTTTTAGGAGAATACAGTGCCTTGTGTGTGTGTGTGTGTATGAGCAAACTGCGGAGACATTTCTGAACATAGCTCACGATCTGATCCCAGCCTATAGTGTCCTGCTTGGGAAAGCTGAGCAGGGGGACTTGTGAGACGTTGAGATGGTCTTCCTGAAATTTAGCAGATGCTCACTTCAGTTTTTTGTAATTGTGTGCTGGGAGGGAATAGCCTCAGCTATCAGTTTGACTTTTAAAATACTGCCCTTTGGTCCCTACTGCCAGGCAGTGACTCGCTGAAGGGATTTTTATGAGTCTGTGGGAGCAGACCTACCTCATGTATCAAGTTTACAGCATCTCCCCAAAAGTAACACAAAGCTAAAATGTAATGAACTCATAATAAAAGAATAAGAGACTACAGTTTCTTCACAGGTTTTTTCTTTGTTTTGAAGATCTGACTTATGTAAGAATATGCTCAGAGGATATTACTATGAAGTATGTGTTTCAGGGATCTGTGCCAGTCTGGGACCCCTTCTAATACTTTGGGAATGCTATTAAATATGTGATTCCATAGCAAAGCTTCTGAGTTTAAGACTTCTAGCAGCTGAATTTTACCTTCCTTAATAACACTTATGTTGCCTTTTATTTCTGTTGCATAAGGTATTTGATTTGACTTACCCAGTATTAGCCATGTAAAAAAGAAATATCCCATTACATTCTTTTTCTACCCTCTACCTCTTTGATGTTTTTGTTCCAGTTTTACACCTAACCAGCCAAAATATCCCCCCAAGTGTCTTTATTTCCCACTAGAATATTGTGCTCCATGAGAAGAGCTTCTACCTCCCAAATATCACAGGTAACACCCTCTAACCCTCTTTAAATAGCTGTTGTGTATAATGAGGTTCCCTTCATTTTTATGTCCTTTCCTTTCTTATTTCAGTATTACCCTTTAGATGGGAAGGCGAGAATACTGCTCACTCATCATAATGTGACCTTGGCTACTGATGCCTTTTTCTTTGAAAGAAAAGATTTCTTTTGGCTTATAAATATTTCTGTTTCCTAATCTGTCACACACACAGTCCTGATCTTGTTTGCCTTGCTTATGGGTTTTTAGGGGCAGCAAACAGGTATCCTCATATGTCAGTGAAGGAATATACCTGCTGCTGTGGAAGTGATAACACAGTTGGGTTAGAGCAAGATCTGAATTTGCCTGTACTCTTATAATAGACAAGTTACCTTTGATATTTTTATTATTATTTTAATATTCAGAGAAACAAAAGTGGTCCATATACCAATGCAAAAGAACATTGCATATTGCCACAGCACTGGCCTGTGAGTGATACCTATAACCATGAAAGCCAAGCTCCTTCTGAGTTAACAGATTCCTGGGAAAGACAAGTCTTGCTTTTCTGCTATTTTATGTGCTGCAAATTAGTTGGCAGAAAAAATACTGCTTGGTCCTCCTGAGAAGACACGTTTGACTTAGGAAAATAGATGATGCTTTTGAGTTGTTTATTTTGTTTGGTTGTTTGTTTTGTTTTGTTGTTTCTGGTTTAGTTTTAGCTTTTATTTGTTTTTCTGCTTTTTAAAGGAAGTAACCATTCATGGAAAACAAGGTGTTGGCTCACACTTGCTTACCTGGGCAGCATGGTTTGGCACCAAGGTCCAATTATTTAAAAATTATTCTGAATTTAGATGTCCAGCTGCAGATAGTCTGAGTCTGACTTTCAGGGATACTGTTTCCAAGAACAGATGTGAAGAATATGAGCCCAGATCAGGTTCTGGGCTTTTAATATAGATGCACATCAACAGAGACTGAAATACTTCTGCTGTTACGGCTTTTGCTGAAGGCAAAGCATGTCTGTGTGGAAGGAGTAAGTGTGTGACAGAGCAGTGAGAGACAACCCGCATCTTCCATGCTGTGTCTTAAGACTCGCGCTCTTCAGTCCTAATCATTCTGGGAAATGATAGTTCAAAAACTAAAGATAGTTCTCTTCAAAGGATGTATGTGGCAATTACATGCATGCCTGATTCCTCTATCAGGAAGATTCAACTACTGCTGTTTACAGCTGAATAGACTAAACAGATCATTACAGTGAGGAAAAGAAGAATTCTTTATCACCTTTAATTGCTAAATAATTTTTTATTCATACATCATTCATTTTATAATGCTTTCCTTTTCCAGAACCTTTGCATTTTAAGGCATTTCTAGTTAAAGAAGAGCGCAGATGAAGTTTGCTTCTGCTTGTAATGCATACTTTTTTTCTTTGCTTGTGGGAAGAGACAGAGGAAAAGAATTATTTATTTATTTATTTATTTCCCACTGTAGCATTTAGGCAGTTTTTCTAAATAGAGACCTTGGGAGATTTTCCACCTTTTTTTTCCAGCTTCTTAAGGTTTTTCGTACCTCAAGTAGCCAAAGCAGTTCAAGTTAATACTTAATGCAGCACACTTTGAGAGATAGGAATTTCTTGCAGTCAGGTCTCAATTAAGAGATAAAAGACAAAAAAGTGCAAAGCACTTGATAAAGCTCAGAATACAAGGACCAGCATGGAAGTGCTTGAAGCTGTCCATAGCGATAACTGGATAGTCAGCTGGAATCTTCTTGAAATGAAGTGGGTGCTCTAACTTATCAAATTCCACATATGGGGAAATTATTGGTGCCCACAGGGGTGATTAACACTAACTCAGTGGGTCAGAAACAAGCTGGGATAAAGGTGAAAACTGTATCTGACTATCAACACCAAATACATCCATTTAGAGAAAGATAGCGGTATTTTTTTTTGCTTCTCTATATATCTTCAGTTGTGCAGGTTGTCAGGGTAGTCACACAGTAGAGGCTGCATATATAGAGTGTGCTGTATAATGTGCAAATTGCAGCGCACATTAAAATGTAATCTATTTTAATAAGTCATATTAAGATTACATTTTAGATAATTGTGTGTTTATCTTATACAACAAATATTTGCCCTGCTGTATATATTCTCTGTCTCTGTCACTCTCTCTCTTTTTAAATTACAAGTACCAGCACCAAAAGAGAAAACAACATAACATTTAACTGAGGTAATGAAACAATCAGTTGAAGCTCAGGTAATCAAACCTAGGAGGTGATGTTGGACTCAAAAATCACCTCATTGTCACCAAGATCCTGGCAACGGCAAGGAGCTAGGACTCCTGTTCATTGCTGCGGCAAGCCCATGGGTAACGAATGGATGGGCGTTAGGGCTGGGTTGGGCTCACTGAGGTGCGTCAAGAATGTGGGGTCCAAAATCATTCTTGTGGTAGGCAGTTGCAATTAAGAGCATTCCTGGTCACAGGGTGAGCTCCTTGTCCTGGGTTTTAGGGCCTCTGGTGGCCCATACAGGGATGTCTCTGGTTGTCCCTATAAAAAGGAGGCTCCCATGTCCCTGTCCCACAGGTAGCACCTGGCTACATGCCTCACTTGTGAATAGCCCCTGGGCACCTTCCTGCTCCTCCTGCAAAATCTGTGGAGCAGCCATACTGTCTACCTCCAGATTCCTTCTTAAAAGGTCACCTCTGTCATAATTCATACAGAAACATTGGCAGTAGGAAGGCAGCAACTGTGCCAAGGCCAGCACTGCTGCACTGGCCATCACCCTTGCTGGGCTTTTTCCTGCTCTTCCACTCCTGTGCTCCACCACCAGGCATAATAAGGCTGCCAGTTTTTTGAGGGTTGGTGCTCTTTGTTGTGTAGTTTATACAGTACCCAGCATAGGAGAGCTCAGCCTTCTCCCAGTTACTACTGAAGTGAAAATACAGAAGAGAGGTCCTGTAAATAGGATTCAGAGGCCTGGATTAAGATGGTATTTGATGCTTAATTGTGAAATTGTTTGAGTACAGGTTCAGGAATAGCATCACCTGTGTGCCCTTTTCAGCTTTTGTGGTTTACTCATCTCATTCATAGGTTGGTGGGTTTATTTTTTTTTTTTGTCTTTTTGTGGTTACTGTTGCTCACTCTCTTTTTGTTTCCTGAAAGCTGCAAAACTGTTTGAGGTTTTTATTAGCTGTATCAGCAAGACAGAAGTTGATTAGGACTTTATACCTGCACTATGCTTCAAAAGTGATTGACACAATAACTGTACCACAGTCATTGTATTACATTGTACTACATGATCCATATAGTCTTTTGTATTGGTACTACTCCCACCATTTAAATCATTAATGTATGATAAACTGACAATGTTTGCTTTTATTTTTTAGTCAGCAGAAGCTGAGAATTCAAATAAAAAGATTCCTAGGTATCGGTTGCTTGAACATTCAATTGCTTATTTCTTCTTACTAGACCATCACAAATCCTGGATGTCCATTGCAGCTATGGCAAGTATCTGTTTTCTGCCCACACTATACAAGTTGTTTATTCAGCCTCAGAGCCAAACACCCTCATTTGCTTATTTTTTCCATTTCTGACAGATCTTTTTTTTTTTCTATTTTCTCAGGTACACAGTAATTTCAAATGTATTTGCTCAGCTGACAGAAATTTAATTGGTGGCTGAAAATAAGACTAAACATAAGCATTTCTTTTATAAGAAAGTATTCAGGAGTAATCAGATGAGCAATGGTGTCAGTAATAAAACTTTGAGTGAAATTGGACTGGCACTAGCTGACCCTGGCTGTAATCTTTGTTCTTGTGTGTTGGACTTAATGTCAACAGGCTAGTCACCGTGACATCCTTCAGGGTTGGGAATTGAGGGCACCAAGCATCTTCTTCCCCGGCCAAAAACAAGCTTACAACTTCAAATGTCTCTTAACCTTCATCTCCATGAGCTTCAAAGGATCAGCATGAGATGCATCTTCATTCCTCATAGCAGCAGAAATCCAAGGACAATATGATCAGTGGGCTCAGGGGCTGTGCCTCCTCTTTTGCAAATGTCTTCTTTTATTCCTTTTCCCTTAAATGAGATAGGAAGGCAGTTAGTATTTAGGTGCAGACCCTTATTTCCTGCAGGTATTTATACCTATGATAAAGTAGATCCAAATTACTGATGAGAAAAATGTCCAGGGAGACTAAGATCTCACCTGGAGTATTTTTTTTACACTTGTTTTCTACTTATTGCTTATAGTCAATAAGGGAATGTTTTTGTACCCAGTAACCTTTCCTTCTTTTTGTGTTTTTATTTATTTTCCTTTGGCACTTTATCTTTTTGCTGTGAAAACTGCACATAAATACCAATGTTAAAGCAGTGCCAGGTTTGAATAATTTAGCATTTCTGAGTCAGGATGTGCAGAATGTAAGATGACCACCTAACATTTGTGCACTTTATTTCTTTTCATTAACACTGCATCATTAACTCTGTTCTCCCATTAAAAAGAGATGCTGTTATTTGCCAGAGGTAGTGAGAAAGCAGAGGCAGAGATACAGTTTGTCTGACTGCAGTGGTAACATGGAACAATAAAAGGGACTGATACTCACTGCTACCTTGGATGGGGATGAGTCTGTTAGGAAATACAGTTACACTCAGGGTACTTTCTAGTCTTTGCTTAATATTCCATGGGAGTATTTTGTGTTGCATAGGCTGGTGCCTGGGGAAATACCATCCATTCCCTTGAAAAAAGAGGAAATGTCTCCAGCAGCATGTTATACTCTAAGTAAACTCTGAGTAAAGTAAAGGTTAATCAAAGTTGTGTCTTGCTAAAAGGGGCTTGAAAGCTTAATTGTGCTCCTTGCATATGTGGCCAGAGGCTGTATAAATCTATTATTACAAGTATTAAAGTGTCCATGTTTATTGCTCATTACTGGTTGTTTTTGCTCAAGAGTTTCAGTTTCCAGCTGCTTAGTGGTACTTACAGTTTTTCTTCAGATGGCCCTCTAAGTCAGCTGTGTTTCAGGTATTTCTGCAACTTCTGACTGGCTTGTTGGAAATGTCCATATCTATTTCCTGGCCCCAGGGCACAGATATTTCTTGGAAGACCTGATAAACCTGCCATCCCCTGGCCACTTGCAAAAAAACTTATGCTAACTAACTTGTACAACTCTGGAGTTGCAAGTCCAAATACATCTCAGTCCAAGTCCTAATGGTCAAGAACATGGGAGATGAGGTGGAAATTGACTTCAGAGGCAGTAGTGTAGCATGAAAGAGTATACAGGTAGAAACTCAAGCACTGCTGAAGATGACTTTTATTGAACAGAATTGCTACAAGTTTTGACTTTTCTCTAAGCCATTTCAAGTTAAATGGAATGGCATAAATCTCTGAGCCATCAGGTCTTTGTTCTCTGTTCAGACGGGAGATCCAAAGCTTGAGGGTCAAGCTCTTGTATATGCTCATCTGTCAAACAGTGAATAAGTCCTTCAGCTTCTCCCTGTTGTCATCATTAATTACTACCTTGTAAGGATGTACATTCCTCTAAGCAGTAGACTTTCTGGATCTTCAAAGTCTTCTGATGCCATGCTGGGGCATGCAATGTGAGATCTGAAGCCAGTGTGGGCCTTGAGACTCCTTGCTAGACCACTGTGTGCCAGCAAATTCTCTGGGTGGCTGCTTCCCCCGTAAATCACAGAGAACAGTTCTTTCTTCATCAGGTCTGTGAAGTGTTTGAGATGTTTGAATCTGTTTAGGGAAGATGCTATGCTCTTTTTGACTTGTGTTAGTGAAATGAAGAAAGGACAAAATAGGTATCAGGCATCTCCTGGAATGTGGTAGCTTTGCCATTTATTGCTCTGAGAGGGGCTGCTGCTTGTGATGCAGATTTGAGAGCCTCTTCTCTCCAGAGCCTTGGCCCAGGCTGCATGCAGAAGAGTAACCTCACCCCAGGTTAGGCATGGCTCTGTCTTCATCTTTTATTCCTCAGGTCAACAAGTATCACTGAAATCACTGAAAATCAGCATAAGAAATATCCCTGGAATGAGGGAGAAATGGTCGTTTGTTGAACGCTAGCTTTTCTCAGTCAAAGAAAAGCTATACCCTGTTACACTATCTTAATTATATTTAATATTTCCAGCAGTATGGACTGGCATTTCTAGCATCACAACTAATATAGCAGTCTACACAGGCTTTTCTTTTTCTTTTTAAAGTACAGGGCAGAAAGACAACTCACATTCCAGGGCCTGTTTGATAGCATGCCACAACTTGAGTTAAGCAGGTGGCAGGGTGAAATATAAAAGGCTCACTAAACAAAGAATTTTTATTTCCTGTTTTGTGCCTGCAGGGGACGAATTATGGAAGCAAAGCAGAAACCTGACAGCCAAAGAGCATCCAGAATTTTTAAATGAATGGTTTTATTGTTCTTTTATAAAGCTATGCAGACTAATTGCAATTTACAAATAAAAGAGGTTTTTGCAATGATGGACTGTTAAAAAAATTAACAAATGACAAAACAGTTCATTATACCTTAAGAAACTGGTTTCTAAAGGTGCCTGAATAAATTGTTTTCATCTGTTCGACTCTAGTCAGGGCACTCTGCAAGTGGCAAAACTCGGTTAGAGGGCAAGCTTTTTCATTGAAGGCAGTGTGAAGCGATAACAGAAATGGTGGCAGCTTCATTTTCCTATTTTGGCTTGGAACACTGGCAGCTGCCTTAGCAGTGTGCAGGGCTTTGGGTAACCCTGCACCAAAGGTTCTGGTCCCCTGACCCCAAGCGTTTGCTTTGCCTCCTTTGGTAATACCCATATGCACAAGCCACCAGCTGCACCGCAGCCTCCTCTTTTGAAACCGCACCACTTAAGCAATAAGCACCCCTTGCATTTCTGAAATTAATAAAGTTAGTTTGAACCTCAAATGTCACTTATTTGCTTTCCTGTTTTCATAGGTGATTTCACTAAGCAGAAGTACTTGCTAATCCCACATTCACATAGATAGAAGGTCAAAGTTGGTCAGTGAGCCAAGAAATACCATATCAGGGTTTCTTTCCTCTCCAATTGAAAGAGGTATAAATTGTGGAATTAGTGTATTGATTGAAGGCTACAACTTCAAGCAATCAGTTTTTCTGGCTTGACAAGATTATTTTATCCTACTTTTCTTTTATTATTATGTGTTGTATTTGAGTCATCCTTCAGGCAGATGAAGTGACAGCTTGATTTAACTCAATAAAATCCACCAGTTAGGAAACCTACTGAGCCGAACAAAAGATGAAAACGACTGCAAGGGGAAGGTGCACAGTTAGTGTAAGCAAGCATTGCATGCTGAAAAAAAAGACAATATTAACTGAAATTATGCCCTAATCAATGCATTTCTATGGAAACTTGGGAGAAATTTGTAAGACCTTCGTGCTGGGCCAATGAGCAGATAATACTGCCTTTCTTATAAAAACCTAAAAATAAAATTTCTGCAACTGAGTATAAAAACAATACTTTCATTGTAGCTGTGCTTTTGTGTCATTGCAAAGAGCTGGATAATGTTACTTTTCTGACAAATTTGAAAGGAAATGCTTAACCAGGGGGTTATGGTTGTGTGGTAATTAAAATAATATTGAGTCTTTGGAGAGTAGGTCTTTGCTTTGGTACCTATCAACAAGCACAAGGTTATGCTACTGTCTCAGACACAGAACTACAAGCCGAGTTTGTCAGCCAATGATGAGATGGTGGAGGAGAGCCAGTGCTCTGCCCTAGTGGCTCCAACCAAGAGGCACAGGTGATCTGTCAGTCTCCTCCAAACTGTCAGTGTCCACCTCTGCTGCAGCAGTGAGTCCTGGCATGGCTGGTCCTGCTGAAAGTGCTTAAGCAATCTGCAATAACCACAGGGTATCAGGAGCACATTCAATACAATGCAAAGCAATGTTCTGATGCTAGCCATAACCTCCCATCAAGGAGTTGTCACTGACTGCTTCAACAGGGAGGCTAGAGGTACCTACTAAAATGTGTCTTTTTTGTCTGCACACAACACTTTTCGATTTTGGTCCTGTTTTGAGTTGATCTGTGGAGTAAATAGCATAGAAAAAGGATCATATGTGGTAATGATTGCTTCCTTTTGCTATTTACCAGGCGTCCTGGTATTCATTCAACCCAATTCTGGAAATGTTAAACTGAGGCCCACATTAGTTACTCCTTTTCACTTTATCCACATGGGAGATAGAGAAGGTACTGTACAATAGAGTGTAATAGATTACAGGAAAGTGGAAACTTGCTGAATGTGTATCTGAAGTGAACCATGTTGGCTCTTGGTGCGAATATGAGGGTGGCCAAGGTGTAGCTGACATTATCCGTATAATATGGTACAGACATTGCCTTTGGATTTCAGTGATGCAGCCCTATCAATTCATACTGGTTTCTTAGTAGATGTGAATGGAAAAAATCTTAGTGATGTGTAAAAAATGTTAGTGTGCTTTTAGAAAGACAAAATAGGAAAGGATAACTTGAGACATGCTATCTTTGTAGTTGTTTAGTACTATTTCTAATCACACTACTTTTTCCTTCTTGCTTCAGAAACATCCAAGTCTTCTCTGATTGATACTCTGCCAGCTGTCCTGGTCACCCAGAGTTTTTCTCCTGCCTCAGTGAAGACCTGCCAGTGATCTTTGAGAGAAAGGCTTGCAGGAACACTGTTCTCTGCAGGCACAGAGCAAAGTCAACATCCTGCCTTGCACCCAGGTTGGTAGTTCCAGGTGTTCTTTGCCACACTGCCTTGCTAGTATTGTTAAAAAAGAAAGTGGCACCTGAAGAAGAGCTGGACAAGTTCAGGGATGGGGGAGTTCTTCAGTCTGCTCTTCCCCTCGTGAAGGCCTCGAATACCATATTTTGATCATTATTATTTACTGTGAGGGTGGTGAGGCACTGGAACAGATCACCTGAAGAAGTAGTAAATGCTCCATATCTGGCAGTGTTCAAGGACAGAGCCTTGGGTGACATGGTCTAGTTTGAGGTGCCCTACCCATGGCAGGGGGCTTGGAACTAGATGATCTTAAGGTCCTTTCCAACTCAAGCCATTCTATGGTTTTATGATTCTATGATTATTTTATTTGGGTGATGAACTCAAGGTCAAAATCACCAATGCTATTTCATAAATAATCTAAGTTATTTTTCAGAACTGTTTTATTTCCTGGTAAATCTGTTGTTTGGTTTGGATTTTTTTTTTTTTTTTCCACTTAGAAGAGTATTTTATATATGTGCAGTCTGCAGTGTTCACGTGTGTTAGAATCACTTTTAAAATTGCTTCTCACAGTATATAAATACATACAGAATCTTCTGCTTTAAACAGTATTCCCATGACTAACAACAATCATTGCAGACCAGTTGTATAACATTATCATAGTTTGTCTGACCCTATTGCAAGTAATGTCTGGATTCACAGTTTCCCTCCCCATTCCATTTCAGTTCCTGTCCTTAAGTGATGTAAAAGCAGGGAAAGGACAACTCCCATTTAGGGTTTCATGTGAAAGAGTAGACTGTTGCATGATTGTTTTAAAAAACATGGTTTGTAACTTTCAGGGGAGTTAAGACCATGCATTAACATTCATTAACTTGTGTGTAATTTCTTCCACCCAACGTTTCTTTACCATTTAAAATTGTTTTCATCTTTCTGAGGAAGAGCATATATTGTCATGATCTCCTTAAACTGCAGTTTGGTAAATGACTTGTTTAAATTTAAGGAAAAGAGGTTGTTGATAAGTATAGTTTTCTAATACTCTTCCTCAGCTGTCATTTACTTTGACTAAATTTATTTAAACCACCTTAACCTTTCAGAGAAAGGCCAGGAGATGTTTAAAAGAATAATATGTGTCTGACATTTTGGTTTACCAAAAGGACACCATCATAATTCTGTAGTGCCTCTGTTAAAAATAAGCTAAGAAAAGGAAACTAAAATCTCTTTTTCTTTCTGCTTAATTTTGAAAGAATGGAAGAAAATTTGATTGATAGTTGCATTAGAAAGTGACCTGCAAAGGTAATCACCAAATGCATTGATTTGTCCCTGTGCCAGTATACGCAATGTATCTTCTGCATAGAGGTAGCCTTTTCCTCTCTAATAGTCACCTTAGTGTTTTACTATTAAAACATGGGTTTTTTTTGATGTTCTTTCTGGTACTGACCATTAACTTTTCCCATTGCTCCCACTTCAGTGTGTCACTGCCAGGCATGACTGTGTGCTTTTCTCATCATCATGTGAAGGAAGAGATGTGGGCTGAGCATGGGTCTCAGCAGGGAATCACAGCATTATAGAATGTTCTGGGTTGGAAGATCATCTAGTTCAAACCCCTCTGCTACAAACGGGGTGATTTTAAAAATGCTTGATGGATTTTTAATATTATTTCATTGTAAACACTCTTTGCTTTCTATTTTTGTGTGCACTATTATTGTTTTATATAGTCTAGAGTTGTGTAAATCAGTGTGGAGAGTATAGGTGACTGTGCCTAGTTTGCAAAAGTGTCTACCTGCGTGACTCTGTGTTGAAGCTTATGAAACACTTTGTGCTGCAGGAAAGCCATGTAGCAGCTGGTTCTTCTTCATTTAGACTAGAAATATCTTCTACCTTTGCACTTCTACCTTGGAAAATACAAACCTGGGCCAGGTTCCCTGGCTGATTTTAACATACTTCTCTCCTGCTTTCAGAGTTTCCACTTTGTAGTCATTACTGTTTAAACTTTTCCAGGTCTCAGGAGCTTATTGTCAAAAAACTTTATATATTAAAGAAGTAATTTTCTAATTATTAGTAATTTTAAACATTAAAAAAAATACTAATATTAGTAATTTTAGAATTATAGAGCTTCTTTTACTCACGTTGCTCTTCTCACACTGTGAATAACAGCTATATATCAATGAGCAGCTCAAGTACAAATTTTTTATGCATAGTTTTGTTCTCCTGTGAATTCAAGTGCAAAGTTACCAAGCAAATTCAACTAAATCCCCTGCTTTTACTGTTTTTCAGCAAATCTGGAAAACATATGTGAATTTCAGCGCTCAAAAAAGCAGCAATACATAGAACAAGACATTTCCATGTATATGACTTTACTTTTTTTGTTTTGTTACTATCCATAGGCCTTGTGAGAACTACACAGGCAGTGTGGTGGCTGTGGAGGGCTGTTGCAGGAGGAGGTGATGCCGGAGTTTTAACGCTCAGTGCCAGTCAGTTTCCTTCGTTTGAGCTGGGTATGCAGTTGAGATAGGGTACAAAAGAGACCTTAGCATAACTTTAGCATTTATTATTGTGGGAAACCACTGGGTTTATATCTGCTTGATGACGTCATTGTCAGCTCAGTCATGTCTGATAAAAACAGTAGAACCTGAAGCATTCTGCAATGTGACTTTATCGAGGGTTTTCAAACTCTGATCATTTAGAATGAGGTATTTTTGATAACAAGGCAGTCCCGTGTTTTTTTTGTCACCCTCTATGCACTGTGGCAAAAGCAATCTCACTTCTAATGACACATCATTCCTGCAGAAATGACCGCAGCAGATGCTTGTGTGCAGAAAAGCTGGCTGTGCTTGGAGCTTCTTTTGCAAGTCAGGTGGTGTAGGAATAAGCAAGGTGAACAGGAATAAGGAATTGTTTTCAGCTTTGGAGCCCATGACTATATATAATTGATAAAGGATCGAAGGTATTGTTTGTTTTCATTTGTATGGAGTGATTAGGTGGTAGTAGACAGTAACTTGCAAATAATCAGGGAAATAGTGCCTTTTCTTGAATTGATATTTTGCTGTTGTCTTCTTGCTGCAACAAATATTTTAAGCCCTCCTACTCTAAGGGCTCACTTACACATAATAATTTGATTGTATTTTATTTCCAGGTGAGAGATTTTATTTTTATTTCTTTGTAGCATTCAAAAGGCTCAATGATGTCAAAGGTATCACTATCCTACACCAGCATTCACATTATTAGTATTATTTAATTTCAACAATAAAACAGGGATAATGAATTCCTTTAGAGGGTGAACATTTCATGACATTCAAGTTTTACCCTCTCTCCCTGGATGGAACAAAAATCCTGCTCAGCTGCATATCCCTGGCTAGCAGGCATTCTTTAATGGACATATTGTTTTTCAATGAACTAATACTTCATCAGGTGCTCTAACCTTTCCAATAGTAAGATGCAAAAGATAACAAAATTCATAACTGCATGACAAAAAAAAAAGACTTGTAACAGCATGGATATATGCATTAATTTTGTTCACTGTTATGTACTGATATCTTCATTTACCACTGAGGAGGTCCATGGCTGGAATGCTTGCCCTGTTAGGACTTTCTTGGGTAGATTGCTTGATTAGCCTGGAGAAGACAGATCTTTGGGGGGTCTTATCAGCAGTCCTGCCCATACTCACAGTGAAGTTATTGAGAGGATGGAGCCAGGGTTTCACCGCTGTGAATGGTGGAGGTTGAGGGGCAGCAGGCATAAACTGAAATAGGAGAGATTCAGACTGGATATAGAGAAAATTCGCGGCAGTTTGGATTCAACAAAGGAGTAGAACAGGTTGCCCAAAGAAGTCTCCATCTTCAGAAATTATTAAGCCTAGGCCCTCTGAAGCCTTTTTCTGATCCTGCTACTTACCTGGCTTTCAGTAGGAGCTGGAACAGGTGATCTTCTGAGGTCCTTTCCAACCTGGATTATCCTAGGATGCTCATTTGTTGTTTAGAGTGCATAAATTACTACCTTGGTAGTATTTGAAATTGAGTAGATAAATCAGTATTTTCTTGACTGTTGAATTTGGAAAGAAGTTCTGATGCATCAGGTGTATATCTGCTCTACAACTGTGTTTGCATAGTGCAGATATATTTAAGCTACTGTGGCCCTGGGCTGTAAAGTAGCCATGAAGACCTGGTTGGGCTGTTCTGGGTAGAGATGAATGCCAGAGCCCACCCAGCTATGTACTGTCCCAGTGCATATGACACAAAGCCACTTGGGGCTTTAACACTTGCCTGGTGCTGACTGTGCTGGTGTAGGTGCATGGGCACAGGTACTGGTTCTAGTCCTAAGTACACAAAAACCAAATTGTGCTAGTATAAGCCTTTTATGCTATTTCTCCACAGTTATTCTAATTTGATCAAGAGAGATATGACCTTTGATTCTTATCGAGAAATCTGCAGTAGTGCCTCTGTCTAGTATATTTCCCTTCAGATAATACCATTAGCTCCTCTGCTTTGCTAGCGTGATGAAGGCCTACAATACCCTATGAAGTGAGCGTATTAATAGCTTCAAATACAGTAGACAATTTCTGCAAAAAATGTTTTCCTCTATTAAATAAGGGGATTTAAGAAATCTTTAAAATGTATTAAGGCATGGGTACAAAATTACAGAAATCAAAGTCCTCAAACTTCAGACCACGACTGGAGTTACACCCTTGCCCTTCTGCCCTTCCCAAAAGTCGTGTGAATTAAGGACAATGTAAGCTGTGACTCTGCATTTCTCTGCTTTTGTCAGTTTGTGTCACAACCTTAGCATTATTTAAATGAACTTTTCTCTTTTTTCGTATTTAATATCCATATTCAGGTATTCAAGCCATAATTTCTGTTAGTAAAAGTGACATTTTGTAAAGTTCATTATTTTTTTACAGTGAAAATCTCAGACACTTAAAAAAATAGACATTAAATAACTGAATGACAGTGTCTCCAGGCTAGCAGTCATCCCTACAGTTTGTCATTTTTATACCTGAATACCTGTGAAAAAGATGTTTGATAATACCTAGGTTATTTAGCTTGACCTGTCTGCCTGACCGCCTGGGAACTTTATCCGTCTGCGTGAGCTGCATCCCCACACCTTAGCAGGGTCCTTGGCATCCCATGGGCACCCTTGACTATGTTTCTTTTTGGCACTTTTACATGGCATTTTTCATGATGCACCATGAAAACCTCTGTCAGGTCTGTCTCCAGTGTTGGTGTTAGGATCGTACAGCACAGTGTTAGCACAGTGAGCTATGTCATCAGCAGAACCCTTCCCATCTCATTTGTAGGTGACATGCACAAGCCAATGCATGTGGGTGAACAACTTGGGACACCAGCTATTGTAAAATGGAGTCTGTTATTAATAACTTTTATTGCAGAGAGGAAAAAAATCAAATAATTTGACATACAAAGGAGAAATGGACAAGAGGCACATGCCATCCACCTGCTCTTCCAGCAGCCCCCCCCATGCAGCAATCTGGCCATTGGCACATCGTTGCTAGCATTCCCTTTTGTTCGTCTTGTAGCAATGTAATATAAAAACTCAAAAGGAAATAGTTGTGCTTCCAGGTACTTTTAAGTGGCATTGCTTTTCCTTGGAAGAAGATTGTGTTCACAAAAGAAAGTCCACCTTTTGTACATTTATCTCAGCATTAATTTGAAAGAAGGGACAAAAAAAGGTAGGTTTTGCCTATTTGTGTAATATTTTCAGAACAAATTATAATATAGAATTTAATCCTGTTGGGAAGACTGTAAATTTACCCACAGCCTACTTCAGATCATTTGCAACCTTTGCTCTGTGCCTCCCCTTCTGTGGTGGTTGATAGCTACAAATCCTGAGCAAGATCAAGACATGCAGATGCTCCTTTTCTAACCATTCTTTATTTTTGTGTAGCCCAAACTGTGCTAAGCACCAGAGCAGCTCTCCCCAGCCATTTGGGTGATGCAACTTTGTCAAGTACATAATCCCAGTGTCTGAATATCTGACTCGGTTCTAGCTCTCTTATGTTCCCCTTCCCAGGAAGCAGCTAGCAGGTCAGTACCACTTTCCACCATCCCCTTAGCAAAGCCATTTCAGTCCTGAGAACTGTGTGCACACCAGTTTCAGGTGCGATACAATGGAGAGCAGGATGATACTGTGTGAGAGAGCTGCTCATGATGCTGTGAGGCAGGCAAGGAAGGCTTCAGGAAATCCTTTGTTTTCCAGGAAGAAATGAAATACTGATATTTCATATATAAATACTGTTTTCATCAGTATGTAAATAATGATGTAAATACTGGTATTTTGAAGTCTTTTCCCTTGCGGGAAGACAACCAGAAGGAAAATAAATTCTGCAGTACTTTTCCTAGGGTTCAGTTACTCAGATCCCTTATGATTAAAAATAATAATCTGTTGTGCATAGTGACCGATATGAAAAAAAAATAAAATGGAAAAGTTAAAACATTCCTGACAGAGTATATTTAGCCTACAAGTAAGTGGAGTAAACTTTGTTGGTGTCATTGGAGCTGATCATATAGCTCAAAACTGAATTTAGGTGCAAATGCTATGCTAACACTGAGCTGCTGGTCTTCTTCATTCTGTGTTTTAAATATTTTTAGAATTAGGTTCTCTTTAAAAACAGCTTATCCATTTTAAGAATTAAAAGCTTCTTTGTCTGTGAGCTATTCCTGTCTCTTCAACAGGTATTTAAGATCACATGATAATGTATTTAGGGTTAGTGAATGATATAGTTCTAAAAGGTGTTAGTTGTCTGAAGAAATATGTATTTCTGTCAAACGCAACAAATATGCATCTTATGTTTTCCCTCCCTTCTTCATTACTACATTAGGAACCCTTTTTTTTTTCTTGTCTTGAGGAAATAATTTGTTCTCCTGTGACAATTGTTTTTAATGGGGCATAACAACTCCCAGGTACTATTGTAATTTTTTTCTGATACAACTATTTTTGTGAAAGAACATCATATTCATGTGTTGCTTGGCCTTCAAAAATGTTGGAAAAAATCAAGTAAATGCTTGCTTAAAGCTACATTTCTAAGAGTAATATCTTCAGTTTATTCTTTCTGTAGCTCTTGGCAATTTCTAAGAAAGCCTCAAGTTAATGAATATACATTCTCCATCTTGTTCCAGTATCAGAAGTACCAGAGGCATGATTTCATACACTGATAGTACTTTCCGTTCAAGTCCCCAAGCACCAATTCTAAACCTACCCCATTAATTAATGCACTATAACACTGTTGTGACAATAAATATCCTACTTTTGTGAAGAAAAAAACCCACAAAGCAATTGAAGAATGAATATGAATTGATTCTAAGACCTACATACTCAAAAGCTCAAATGAAGTAGAGTTTGAATGTCTGATATAGGCAAGATGTTTTGTGAGAGCTGAGTGCAATGTCTTAAATGTAGGTAAAACCTTAGGGTTTTGTTTTATTTAGCTCTCAAATTTTTTTTTTCTTAGAGCAAATAATTTGTTAAATTTTTTACATGTATTATAGTTTAGACCCCATATACTTTGTAAGGCCTCAGTTCCTGTAATTATTTACAATCCACAGCAGTAATTAAAAAAAGAACAACAAAACCAACAAAAAAAGAAACCAAAAAAAAAAACCACCAAAAACCAACTGAAACCAAGAAATGCAGTGCAAAAAAGTTGAAGTGTGGCTGCATTCCCAGCAGCTCATTCTCCATGTGAAGCCTTGAAGATGCTCCACGTAATTCACCTAGGTACTGTGGACAAGCAATGTGGCATTTCTCTCAGCTACATCAGGAGGAGGTATATTTAAAGGTTGCTTAATGTTGAGGTCGTAAATGGCCAGACCATTCCTCAGAGAGGAGATCTAGCCCAGTCTGTCTTGCTAAGGCAGTTTTTGCAACTTTGCTTCTGTACATGAAACAACTGAAGAAAAATTTGTGTTTCATGATTTGGAGACTGTGTGAATGCAGGCAGGCAGCTCTGAAAATGAGATATTTGAGAGCATCTTAGAAACATAAAACTTGAACATTGCAGGACCAGCACTCCATAGTAAGTCACACTTCAACCATGAAGATGGTAGCCTTATACCAGTAGATGCAATATCCTTTTTAGGCAGCAGTTTTCAAAAAATGAAAGCAAGCAAACAGCATCATAGGAGGAGACATCATTGTGAGCACTGAATTTTGATTTTGAAGTAACCTCTGAAGCTCAGGATATGTAACTTATGATGTATTGTGAGTTTTCATTAATATAGGACTTAAAATTTTACTGTGTCTTATGAAGAAGTAAGCATTATTTTCTGAAATTGGGAGGCAGCAGTTTGCTGGGCTCTGGGGCTGTTACTATGAAATGGCAGTATGTGTAAATAACACCAGGATTTTTCAGCTAAAATGATTACAGTTATGTAATAATTATAAAATAGCATATATATATATACAGCATCTTCTTGTTATTATAGCTCTCATAACACATTACAGTAATGCACTATGCTGATACACAGAAAAATACAGCTAGTCTGTGAGGCTTTACAAGTAGACTAATAAAAGGTCTGAAAGCACATGAGCTTGATAAACACAGACAAAAAAAAAGCCCCCACACTCAGAAGCTGTGGCTTTTAACATGTCTGTTTGCTGAGACTTTAGTAATAGTCAGTAGCGTTCTTGGGGTTTTGAACTGGCTTCCAATACAGGCATGGATTACACAAACCTGCTTGCAAAGACCAACATGATCTGAGAAGTGTAATAGTGAACTTACTTAACAAACCAATGAGCAAGGGGTAAATATCAATCTGAAGATGACTTTGCATGAATGAGATGCATTATTTGTTAGGAGCAACTTGTACTAAACAATAAGTAGTCTCAGTTGTTCTGGCTAAATGCTGGTTCAGATATTTGAGGTTTAACTTTGTCAGATTAGTTTCCAAGAACATCTCTCAATTTTATTATGTGTTTGTAGTGGGACTGGCTGCTTAGAAGAATGGTATCTCATTGCACATAGAGCAGGGAGTGAGGATGGTGGCACCTCTCCAGACCTGTTTCAGCTATCCATGGGATTGCTGGCTGTTCCTCTGCTTTAGGAACTGTCCACACCTAGAAACATTATTCATTCTCCATCTCCACAAATCTCTGTCCTCATGCTCAGATTTCTGAAGGATGGCATTATGCCACCTTTGGTGGCATTCAAGGAGAACTCTGTGTCAGTGCTTGTAATAACATGCATCTTTAATAAAATTACTTGGTAACTGAGAATATAGTATCCTAGAAGTGAGGGAGAGGAATCTGTTTGTTACACTCTGTGCACAGCCACTGTCACCAACTGATTTTTATAGTATTTAAACTGAATATTAGAAGCCTTTGTGAATATTGTAAGCCTTTTAAGGGAAGGTCCCCCTTCAGTTGCAGTGATGCTCCATCAGGTGCTCAGTGTCACATGCCTTGTATGACAAATATTTGATGTGACACTTATGCACGCAGGTTGCTCCAGAGATATTTTTATAGGTCACATTAAATATCACACATCCAGCCCTTCAGTCAGGTAGTGGAGCCGTCTGTGATTGCAGCTAATGGTCTTGGAAGTTGCTATGGTTCCTGATAAACAGCATCCTTTGGCTTCTGCTCCCATCTTTGTTGGAGCAAAGGGGCAGATAGCAGTAGAGACATCAAGTGAGTTGGTGCCAGTATTAGCTCCAGGTTTCTCCAGACAATCAGCTAGTCCAACTGACTGTAGTTTCTTTTTCATCTTCCCTGTTGGAAAACTCACCTGGTATCCAGCTAGCCCAGCAGTTCAGTTAAGCTTAGCTTCCCCAGCCATTCAGCAAATCCTCCTCATCCTCTACAAACCTCTCACAGGTTGGTATTCCCTCACCTGCTTGTCCCCAGCCAGGTGAACAACTGAAAATGGAGTACATGGTAGTAAGGTCAAGGAGAACACGAAGAGGCAGTCTCGAAACACCTGCACGTGCTGTAAGGTTAAGACAATTAGGAAGGATGTAGCAATGTTAGTTCTTACCCAAACGTCATGGGTTTGCATGTGTGCCCTGGAGATCTCAGGAGAGATAGCGATGCTTCTGATGTGTTTAGTTTAAAGTGGGACCATGAATGCAATTAAAGGGAGTGTCTTGCAGAGTTTAACCAGTTCTCTTTCCAGTCCTCATTCTGAAGCTGCATCCTGAAGCAAAGAAAAGTAAAATAATTTGAAAGCTAGGATGAAAAGAATTTTAATTATTTAAAAGTTTGGAATAGTTTTTAGTATCCTATCATCTTACACAATACAACTAAGGACAGTGATATTTGACACTTGGAAGTGTAATTGCATACAATATATGTTTTTAATTTTATTTTCATAATCTCAAAGACCTCTTTTGGCTTATAGTTTACAACGTATGTTTTCTTGATATTTCTCTGTTGTCTTTTGTGAGACTCTCAGAGAAGGGGAAAGGAACATTGCAATGTTGACAGCGAGTGAGCAATCCTCTTTGCTTTGTCTTCCCTCTTCCTCCCAGCCTTGCAGCTTGCTATGGAGGTAATTCAGTACAGAAATCTCTGATTAGCTCAATTTTCAATTATGCTTCCCTGTCACCTTTAAACAACCGCTGCTTAACCCATGTTACGGAGAATGAGTTGCAGATTCAGAAGCAGATATCTAGCCAATTATATTATTCCATGTATTCCAGATAATGCCAAATAGGTTTTGTATTTACTTCTGTAGGTTACTCTCATGCTATGTGTGCTGTGGGTGGTTTTTTCATCTACATTTGACACCACAGGGACTCTCTGGCAATGTGTGTCTGTGAACAACTCTAAACATCTTAAATGCTTCTAATATAAATACAGAAAAAACTCAATGCAGCAATTATTAAACTAGCACAAATGTTTCACTGATTTTAGCAGCGTTTAAGTGGTAGCTTTTTCTTCATTAAGATAAACAATGGAACTAATTGGAATGCTACAAAAACATCTGTTAAATTACAGGAGTATTGGGAACTCTTCCCTGCTTGAAGTCACCAGAGGAAGCTGTCTGGAGGTGCTGCAGAGTGAACAAACTCATATGCTCACGTAAATTTTGCTGTACCTTTGAATTCAGGAAACAAATGTCATGTACTGAATTTTAGAAGCACGAATTTTGCAACATGAGAATTGTCAGAATACAAATCAAAAGAAAGGAGCTGAAGGGATACTGAAGGGACATCTTTTTAAAATGAAGCAATGAAGAAAGAGTATAGTTATCGTGCTAGGTTCTCACAGTGGAAAGTCTTCCTATACAAAACTACCTTCACTTAAAGAGGCAAAAAAATTGGCTGGATAGGAAGGGGAGCAAAAAATTTTCCCAGGGATGTCTGTTGGAGGGAGACACAGACTGTAGATATTGCTGATGCACTGAAAAGATCATCCAAGGTAGAGATAATGTGTGATGTTTTGCAGATAACGTAGATGCTATGCCATTTCAATATGTGCTCTAGAGCCATAGTCATTGTATTTTGTAGGGTTTTCTATGAACAATGTGGATTAAGGCAGTCTGTAATGTTTATGAAAGATAGACTATGTTGCCATTGTTTTCAAACTGACCTTGAGTCAACAGTGCTGTGTTATTCTGAAAAACACCAGCTTTACATCGGATTGTATAAACACAAAAGTAACTTTAAAGACATGGAGTATCATTTGCTCACAAAGGGTAAGACCTCAGCTGTGGTAGAGTACCCAGTTTTGGGCAGCTTCTTTCAAGAGTTAGGAAACTGATGGAGAAAAAAACAAAATGTGTGATGAGAAATACAGCAAACATGACCTATGGAGAAATGTCGACAGATAAGGCACTGCTTATTATAGAGGATACTAGAAGAAAGCCTATTAACAGTCTTCAAATACATGGAAAGACTGCTGCTGGAAGAGGTGGGATAATCTGCTCTCCACAATCACTTGGAAAGAATGGGGATGGTACATGTATATGTATATGGTACAGAGAGCTGTGTTAGGTATTAGGAGTTTCCAGACAGTAAGATGAGGCAAAGATAGAAACAGCTGGGGAATACAGGATTCATTAGTGGAGGTGCTTGGGACTGACATTGCCAGGAATGCTTTAGGTATGAGTGATGCTCTCTGGATATGTGAGTGAAAAGTGGTGTTTTTTAGAACTTCTATGTTGTCACTACAGGAAGTGAGTTAGCTGTTCTTTTGGTTCAGTGCACCCATGAAGTCTGTGTAAAGTAACAGCCTCCACTGTTGGGTGATTTGAGTTTGACCGACATCATCCCTGCATTTGCCTTGTTATACCTCTCCAATGTTTTTTAATACCTAGTTTCTTTTCTATTTTCTGTCTGAATTTCAGCAGTCCTCAGCTAGTTAGTGCTCTGTCTTTTCTCCTGACCAACATCACCAAACAGCCTTTGACCTTTTCCTAAACACAGTTTGTGCAGTTAATATCAAGTGTATCAAGCTAATCTTATTGAAATTTTTAAGGTTAAGGGATAGTTTTTTCCTTAATTTCCTAATAAGCCTCTGTTTTTATATTTTAATGGCCTCCATGGGATGTACTGTAATGTATTTATTGGTACACATAACTAACGCTGAATTTACATTATGAGTTTAATTTCTATTTTGACAAACTTCCTCCTCATCAGGTACAACGAGTTTAAAATGAAAAAACCTTCTCCTCTCAGGCAAGAGCTGAAGAGTTTTCCTGGGGTGGGAGGAAGTGGCTGTGTAATCCTGATGCTCTTCCTCCTCAGGAGCTGTTTGCTTGCATCAGGCTTCCCAAATTAACAGTGTCCAGACTTACTGTCATCTGGAACTGATGTTAGATTTATCCCAAATTGTTTGAACAAAGCTCAGGAGAGGAGGCGGCTGTCTCCAGACTCACTGTCTATGCCTTTTATCCAGTTCTGACATAATTTATTGGAAACGAGGGGAATTGTTTCAGAACAAGCATCTCTGACAGCTTGGCAGATTGATAGAGAGGTTTTCTGATTTCATCTCTTTTTCTTTTTTTAAATGAAGCCTTCCTACCACTTGCCAATCTCTCAAGTATCATCGGTGTCATGATACCAGATGTGAGATAGCAAGTTCCTGAATTAGCATTGCAGGGAGAAGGTTGTTTAATTTACTGTGGTCTGTCCCTCATTTATTTATCCTTTTATAAAATACCTAGATTTTTTTAGTGACATGTGGAACACATGCAATATAAATTTCATTTAGCCTAGGAAGGGCCCCTCCAGGTCACCTAACATGGCATAGGTGCTGTCCAGACCTAAGCATGCCATGTCATTTGGGATCCAATTGTGCAATTGGGAATGAGGCAAAATTCTCACTGTTTTCCTCAAGCAAATACAGTGTGTCTCCTCCCCAGCATCAAACACGTCCTTTAATAGTTCTGTATTGTAGAAAATCCCATACTTTGCACTAGTTGAACTGTAAAAATAAAGCTAAATATTTTTTGGGGGCTTACTTACTGGTGGCATCACTTAAATAGTGCTTGGGACTGTGGGCTCAATGAGGAAAAGCAGTGTACGATACAGTTCACTTATCAACCATAAATTGCCACTTTAAAAAAGTAGTTTTTAAAAAAGCATTTTTCTCCGTTCAGAGGAAAAAGAGAAATATCTCTCCCTCCCACCCCAATATTAGTATTTCTGTTTAGAAAAGAAGCAGCTTGCCAGAAAGACTTTTCCTCTCATACCTGATTTTGTAGTTGTAGCTCTGATCCTGTAAAACATGAGCTCAACTTCTAGTAACAGTTCCATGCCACTCTTGGAGTGTAAATATTAGATACACAGGTGAAATTTAGTAAGTTAGTCCCTTGATGTCCTTTGCCTGATTTGGTGTATGACGTTAAAATGAATTATAGTAACAAATTACTTGCACTCAGGAGAAGGGGCATTAAACTAGGTTATTTACGATACTCTTGCAGCCGTTCCTCTTCCCGCATGTGCCATTTTTCTATAAGATCTGGATTTTTTGCAAAATGGCTGAATCCCACCCCATAGTTGTGTTGTGAAAACCCGGGTGCCCAGGGTGACACAGAAACACCCTGAGGTGGGGGGAAGGCAAGCTTGACGGGCATGTAGAGAACCCTGACACCCTTCACGCCCTGAAAGCCTGGGTGAAGAGTCACTGTAACAGTGTCTTTGTGGGAAAGGAGCAATCCGGAAGAAGGAATCATGGTGAGAAATGTCATTACCTTTAGGTATGTTTTCCAAAAGTGAGGTATCTGGAAATTTTAAAATACCAATGTCTGTACAATTGTGATGATATATCTCCACCTCAGATTATGTAATTTTTTTGTTAATATTTTAACTGGCAGTTTCCAAGTGAAAAACAGTAAAAATGGTAAATTCAGAACCTGAATTACCTCTCTGATAGCTGTTGGTTCAGAGGCAGTGTAGGTACTGGCCAATGTCCTCTCTGTCTGTAACAGTATATCTCAAGGTTTAAAACCTTGCTTTCTCCACCCCACATATACAAAGAACTTTTTTTCCATAAAATCACTTTCAGGTGTCTGCCTAGTAGAATTTTAGAAGTATTTATTATTCTCTTTCCTAGGTTTCTCCAGATGTTTAGCTACAGGGTAGTGTTACTGAATAGATTAGTGCAGCTGGTTAGGAGACGCTGTGCTAAATAAGTAGAGCATCTGTGGTTTGTCTAGGGAGGTTGAATTTCAGTTAATTAAATGTGCACCTAACTTGTAAGGATCTTTTGCATTTCAGTTAAACTGACTTCAGAGCAGACGTAAGATTTATTCTTGCCTTTTAAATTAACTGCCAGATCCTTAGCTGATACAATTTGTTGAGCCCCTCTTGACATCAGTAGAGCTCAGTTTACACCGAAAGGATATGGATCATGGCAGAGAAACAGTCTCTGTATAAGCCCAAGTACTATTTGGCTGATATAATAGTCCAATGGAAGTAAAGCATTTATTTTCTTGGAAAGCAGAAGAATGCTATTTTTTATATTATGTGTTAGTTTTTTCCCCTAGGATTATGATCAAATATCTTTGTAAATTGAAGAGGTGACAGGTTTTTAGTACTTTAATTAAAAAAAAAAAAGTTATTTATATTTTTTTGTATGTTTATTTTTTGTTTAGTAGAGCAAAAGAGGAAGTCAGTAATTTTTCCATGGTAAAATGATGTTGGCACAAGTATTTATCAGAATCATTGCTGCAGTCTACATCACTTATGGTTATACCTATGATGTTTAGATGAATTTCTGCCTTAATACTCTGTCAAAATGTCTTTTATCATGATTCAAATATTTGGAAAATGGTTTTTATGAGAAGGTATTGTAATGCTGGATGCTATCAAAACCTTTCCCACAATATCTCCAATAAATTAAAGAACCTTGTATATAAATGTTAGGTGTTAAATAGGATAATTTGGAAAGTATAGAACTAGGTTTGTGTTTTTCTCATCTGTATTAAGTTCTTTGAATATGAGTCACTTTGTGATATGAGATTGCTTGCTATATTGCTACTGAAACATACATGGCCCCTCTTCCCCTGACTTCACACAGTGCCAGTCCTGGATGGGGCAGGGGTTGAGCCTGTATGTGGAAACATTTTAAACCTCTCTTCCTCTGGCTGTTTCCATTCCCATCCATGGACAATGCTCTCCTCTTCAGGATATTTGGGGCACTTAACACTTAAGGGACTTGCCTCAGCTGCCTTGGCGCCCCAAAGTCACTGAGACAGCTAACATGTTCTTTAAGTCATGGGAGAAATCTGCTTGTGAATTTCTAAAGGATGCACCATTCCTCAATATCTTTGCACATCTGCCGTCTTCTCTTTGGACTTTTCTCTTGCACCAGGCATCACCAGCCCCAAGTTAATTTGTTCTAAGAATATAAGCATCTTCCCCAACCCCCCACCCCCCACCCCCAGTCCTGCTGAAGTCACAGAAGGAATGTGAAAACACTTTTTTCCTTCAAAAGGCTAACCAGCCCTTTTCAGATTCTTTTAAATAGGTATCAATACCTGGCTTTTACAAACAAGAGAAATTAGACTTTGTAGCATTTTGCTATTTGAATGACCTACTCAGTGGAATTACAGCAGCAAACTAATCCTTTAGGAGAGATGGCTCTATCAATCTTTGGATTTTTCTAATGTGGAAGCTACTCAATTGCATCTCAGAAATCAGGGAGGTAATTACTCATGCAGACAGCACAAAATGAAAAAAAAAAAAGGCAAGTTCTGCTGAGTATCCCTTTTAGAACAAGCAGTGGAACAAGGAAAACAGCCTCTATAATCAGTCAAATTCTTCCACTAATTTTTCAGGTGCTGAAGGCTATAGTGGGGATACATGCTATGAAAGTTAACAAAGCAAAGTGGCTTTAATAGAGGGGTTTACAAGAGAAAAATGCCTCTTATTAGGCAAACGTACTATTTTAGATGTAGTTCCTTATGCTACAACTTCATTGTTTAAAATGAACAAGTTCTGAGATAAATACATTTACAGATCTCTTCTGAGGCATTTTGCTACAGTGACAACATCCAACTGTCCAGTAATCAGTGCGCCAGGATGGATGCTGCTTCCCTCTGATGAGTGTCACCAATCTGCAAATGAAGTTAGGAAGATACAGCCTCAAAGGAGTACTCACACCCTGTTATCACTGATAAATGATGACGTATTTAATTTTAAATTCAAGTGCTTCTAGATTGATACAAAGAGAGCATACATAGGAACAAAAAACCTTGTTCAATAATAGCTGAAAAAACTGAAAAGAACTAGTGTTTTTATACATGTTGGAGTGCTTTGAATTCTATCTAAATTATTAGTCTTAAATATTATTACCAGGGATTGATAGATCCTGCTGCAGGGCAGGTTGTGGATAGTTCTGTTCATTGAGCAAGAAGCTTCTCATCCTGAAAGGGGAAACCTTTCAGTGCAATAGCTAACATGAACACAAGTAGATGTCGTATTCAGGAAGACACAGAACAAATTCTCTGACATGACTCCAAGGAACCAGTTGTAACCTGGAAAGAGGTTTTTTCTCTCTTTCACTCTAACTGACTTAGGGCTAACAGTAGCCATGTCTTCATCTAGTTACACCAGAATGTGGCCATCATCAACCTAACTTTTGTTAGTTTTGTTATAATGGGGTCTACTTATACAACATGCTCAGCAGTTCTTGACTTTCAGTGAAGGTGTTACTGGTAGTTAGCTGGTGCTCACTGCTAAATGCATTAAAACTTTTACTTTCCTGTACTTTGCATGGCTTCTTTTGCAGGGGGGCTTTGAGTAGCTGAAGGCAAGTTTTACTCAGTCTTGAAAGACTGAGGTAGAGGGAATCAACTGTCTCAGCCTTTTCCATGTCCTTTGCCACCAGATCCCCTGCCCCATTCAGCAGCAGTATTTTCCCTAGTCTTCCTTTTGGTGTTGATTAAGGACAAGAACCACGGAACTGTTAAAAAATACCGAGCTCTGAGTGAGTTTTTTTTGGTAAAGTGTAAAATATGCTTTTAATGTCAGCCACGTACCTTTAAACATCAGTAAAAGATTAAGCAAATACTTTAGGGAGCATTACTGTATTAGAACAGCAGTGACTGCCATGTACTTTTGTTGATGTCAGTATGGGCCTGTTGACATATGCAAGGGTCTTTTTCAAAAATTCATGAAGTGAGAAGTGTTACTTTTTGCTTAAATTTTGAGACTCCTGAGGAAACAGGGAGGTGGCAGGGCTGCTATCAAATGCGCCGTCAGTTAGATTAAAAATCAAAGAGAGGTTTTTGAATGAATGTGAGGGCCCAGAGGGTCTCTTAGACACTTTATGCCAGATGCTAGAGCAGGGGTGAAAGTATGCTGTGTGCCTAACCTGAGAATTTGTACTGCACTTTGCCTTTGTTTCAGGCGGCTCAGCTTGTTTGCTCACATGTGATTCCTAATTTGAAAAAATGATATTTGGAGAATACTGATTGAGCATAAATAAAGAACATTAAGTTCCTTAGTTCTAAAAGCTTTCTTGACTTGGGTTGAGTTATGGTAATTTGTATCCCTCCAAACCCAGCTGTGAAAGGTAGCAGAAGTATACACAAATTCCTGCAATTGCTTTATGTCCAAGTCATCCCATCCTATACGTCGGGGCACTGGAACACAATTCTACATCAACAGCTATTTTAGCAGTTGCCCTCTCAGGTAACACTTTACCCACCCTTTTTCTTTTTAAAGCAAAACCAAATACTAAGTTTGAGGTACTAAGGTACTATGTTCTCCACTTTGCATGCTGCCTGGGACCTTGTGATTTTTTTCTACTATTTCACCAAACATCCAGTCTGTCTGAGTTTTGAAAAAATTAAATCTGCCACCACAAATTTAATATGTGGTTTATCATTTCCCTTGCTCCCCTGGGCACTGGGGAGCAGCCATGTCTGGGGTGCAGCTCCTGGAGTAGGGGACAGCCTGGTGGGACACTCCTCTGTACCGCCTCTGCTGTGTGAGAGTGGCTGGTTTCACCACAGATCACTGCACACTGCACACTGAGTGCTCTCCCTGAACGCACTACCCTTCACTTGCTCCAAATTGGAGCTTAGGCAACACAGAGACTGTCCTGGTTGGGTAAATTTTAGTATTTAGGATCAAATGTTTGAGCCAAGGAGCCTTCATTTCCTGAAAACCGAGCACAGCCAGGTGCATGCCGCAAGCTGTCCAGCTCTTTATATACTGGAGGCATTTATTTTCCTAACCTGCTGCTGCTCATGTTGATTCCTCACCATGTTTAGCTGTGCACCTTGTGCATCTTGGCACCTGCAGAGGCAACTGAGTTTTTGGTTTGTTAGTTATTTTTGATAACTGTTCATGAGTCCACCCAAACTACCCCACATACACCAGGATGAGGCAGGAAATGGAGAGGTGGGCACATGCCTGAAACAAACACCATCTCCCCAGGTTTTCTGAAAAAAAAAAATTGGGGGCAATACTCTCAGTCTGGCCAGCAGCATCCAGTCTGTCCAAACCTCCTGTTTTCAGCTGAGGATTAAATAATTCTTAGCTTCTGTCCGAAACCAGTATTGCTGCTGTGCATGATGCAGTTATCCATTTTCATCACCCAACTCCAGGAATGGTTCAAGGTTTAATTATTCAGTATCTGTAAAACACCTTGAGATCTGCAGATGAAAGACTCCACAGAAGTGCAAAGTATCATTCTTATTATAGGTTTCATGGACTGAAGTGGGGGCATGCTTGACCTGATAACGTTAAAAGCCTGGTGGGCTTGCCAAGCTTTAATGTGGTCTCTTAAACACAGTATTAGTGGGGTGTCTGGGTCTGAGCAGCTACAGTGCTGATGACATGTAATTCACATTCCCTGTCTCCTATAGGCAAAACTTCTTGTGCAATTACCACAGGGATTTATGAAAGGAGGAGATATTTTTTACTTTATCCTTATTTTCATCCATTTGTAGCATTCTTCTAAATATTCAGACGGAGTGGGCCTTTGCTAACACTTGACATAAGTATAGGAGTTTTATTTTTTAAATATTTTAAGGAAATAATCCTTTTTTCAGGCTTTGTCAAACATTTGCCAAATTAGATGGAAATATTTCTCCTTTAGCATTTACAGATGATACATTTGTGTGTAACTGATACAACTCATGCCGGTATGTTAGCAAAATAGTTGTGTTATCTAATGATATATTTTTCTAATAATCTTAAAGGAGATCAACAAAGAAGATAGATCACCTCTCTCAATATGTGCACTTTTATATATATACAGACACAAAAGTTTATATGTATTTTTAAGTATGTGTGCATGTGAGCTGTAATGTATCTATTTGGGATGGCAATAAAAGCTTATAATTTGTACTAGCTTAAGTCATATAAAGTCACAGACCCTCCTCCAAAGACAATTCAGTAATTGCTAGAACAAGAGTAGGAAAACATGAATAATTTTTCAAGCGAATAGTTTTCTAAAAGTCAGAATATGTGAAGCAGCTTATTTTTGATATCAGGAGCATAACGGAAATATTAATAAAGGTTTCCCCTGTTTCAGAATTTCAGGATTGCTCTTTTTATGCAGTGGTGTGAGATTCCAGTCTTCATTATAATGATCTATGGTATATTTAAAGGACTGGTCATGTTTAGAAGTGCTGCTTGCTTTAAGAAAATCTGTGCGTACCTGACATTTTAGAAATATTTTAGGCTGCAAAACAAAGCAAATACATTTAATGCAGTACATTCTGCAGAAGCAATTTTTAGTGGAAGAAATCCCTGAAACCAAATTGCATGTACATCGTAAATACTGCATAACTCATGTTGTTATTGTACAAACATTTAAAAATCCTAAACAGATTTAATATATTGCATAGAGTTAAATTAATTTGTGATCATGTGCTTAGCTGCAATTTCAGGACAATATCCCAGAAAATGGTGTAAAATAAATAGAGCATTTCCAGAGATGGTATAACTTTGTGTGTTTCTTCCCTACATCAGTTTTTACATTCACAGCAGGTTACTTCATTGTGCTCATCTTCATACTGGAAAAAACTTCATTCTCTATTAAGACCACAAAACTTAAATTATTTTTAGTCTTAACTGGGGGACAGGACAGACAACACCAAATCTACTAGCATTACTTCCATTATCCATCTTTCATCAATTAGGTCATCAGCACCCAGGTGTTTGCTGTTGGCCAGGAACCTTTAACAGTTAATTGGACATTGCACTGGCCCATCATAGGTAGGTGTTCTGAAAATCAGCCAGAAGGCCCCAAATTGCAAATATGTCCTTCAGTTTTCTGTGAAACTCAAAGGAAACAGTATATGTAGAAGGGGTACCTGCACCAGCAAGATCCTGACATTCATCTGTAAGGGATGAGGGGTTTCCAGGAAGATTGGGCTGTTGTTCCTCTACCTTGCTGAGAAGCAAGGCACTTTCCTGAGGGAAAACCTGCAGCTAAAGATCATTATCACAGGAGTCTCAATGTATTCAGAATGGCATTACCTTCCTATATGAGGCAGGCAACCAATGAGATTAATCTCCTCTGACCTTAAATACCCCTATCAGGTGCTTCTTGGTGTAAGCTAGTCATCAAGTAACCTTCCATAGTTAATGCAGGCCAAGTTATACTCCTAAAATATCTTTAGCTACACATAAAGCAGTCTTTCTTCTCCTATAGGAGGACCATAAATGTCTATTTACATCTGCTGGCTAGGTAGAGCTTGGTGGGATGAAGACCAGTATTAGTGCTTTCAGGTGTAGGGAGCATGTCTCTGGGGCTGGGTTTTTGGAGCCAGATCCATCAGGCTGACAGAACCTCTGCTGACACCTGTCCTGTGTTAGCTTCTCATGTAGCCTGAATGTTTGCTGAGATTTGTGTCTTCCAAGGCTTATAAGCCCATGTTTTTCTGGACAACATATGTTTCATTTCTTGTTTTCTGCAAGTATGCAGACCAGTCTAACAACTTCTATGAGCTGCTCCTTTTTTTTTTTTTTTTTTTTTTTTGTGGCATACATTAAAATACAGTATCGATGAATATTTTCTGTTTAGTTAGTTTGCAGAAAAAAGATCCAACTGACCTTCCACCACTCTCATAGTGATTTGACAACTGCAGATTTCAATGGAGTTGCTACCAATTTATATTTACTTTTCATATCTCTTTTTGCTTATGTGACACACTGAGACTCTTCATGCTGAAATGATAGCATCTTTCTAGAGACTTCTCCCCTAAAGAAAAGTTTTTATTTATGACTATGCCTCCCTCGCCCATCTGCCCTTTAGCCGATGTCAATCCATTTTATGTTACATTTATGTCTATTCCACTTCCTTTCTTTCTGTAGACCTCAATCTCTGAACAAAGACCTTAATCTGTGATGTGGAACTTTCTCAAATGCTCTCTGGGAGTCTGAACACAAGCTATCCACTGCAGGAAAGCAGAAGTTCTTTAACAGCAGAGGTATGGCTGGGCTGGCAAAATGTGGTGGGCTTGCTTTTGCAAAAGTTTAAGGCAAAACCAGCCTTGTGAGCTTCCTCCATCCCCTACATCCATGTACAAATGCACACATTCTCTGTGGGTTATTTCCTGCTAGTGCAAACCGCCTCTCACTTGGTGTAGTTTGTTCTGTACTGGCAATATGACATTAACTAACAAAATAGCTCTGTTAAAATTGATTTTTAGAAGGAACACCTTGGTCCTTATATTTAATCATGTATGGAAGGGATGGTTGTGATCTAGCCTCAAATATGCAACAGAATAGCAACAACAGAGATTTGTTCTTGCACTGATCCAGGTCATGTGTTTTCAAATACGTGATTACATACACAAACCAATGTGGTAATGCTAAAATCAACCCGTATTTTAATAAAGTGGGTAACTATTTTGTTTCATAATTGCTATTTCCCTTGTCCAAATTTTTCCTAATTTTGTGTGGTTTTCTAAGAAAAAAGAAAGATAGGAATCTTAGAAAATAGAACTGTGGGATGTGAGGTCTTCAAGGAGCATGAGCTGATGAATACCTTCAGGTGGATTTGGTTCCTCTTTTAAAGTGCTGTGAAGTAGATACTGTTATTTTCTTGAACTGTATTTGCAGGGAAAATTTAAATTGAGGATAAGGAAAGCTGTGGTTTTTTTTTTTAATATTAGGTTTCATTTGTTTAGGAAATAAATATTATTGCATTTCTGTAGAGAACCATTTGATGTTTATGCATACTGCTAGTTTTGCCACTGCCAAGCATTTGGGAAGTCTCTTAAACTTTACATGCACCAGTATTTATAAGATTGGTGATATTTATCAGTTAGTGTGAGTAAGAGGTTTTAAAGCCTGGGCATGGGAAGCATCTTGGAAGTACCAAGAACTTTGCTGACTGCAGTTTCTTGCTAACAATTTCTTCTCTCTGACTCATCTGTGATTTATGATAAACAGCAAAACCAAAACCCAACTCAAACCTTCTCCTAAATGACAAGCAAAACAGTATAAAAGAAACAAAATGCAATAAACAAATCCTTTTACTGGCCTCCACTTCATCACACCCTGCTCCTTCCCACACGCCTGGCCAAACAAAGGGAAAAATCTCAGAAGCTGCTTTTCCCGGAGCCAGACAACAAAATCTACAAACCAGCTGAAAGTGAGGCAATGCGGTACATTTTTTATTACTCATTAGCTACTTCGTCCTTACATTTTCAACTAGTTTCTCTTCCACACCTACAAGAGCTTGCTTATTCTGCAGTCAAACATCCCTCTCTCAAGCTGAAGTTGTGTGCTGATCGTCAGGGTATTGATTCAGCCCACGAAAATATGTTGCATGTTGCAAGTGGAATTTACCCTCTGACCTTCAGCTCCCCCTCTTCTGTGACCAACAAGTATTGTTTTCTCCTCTTTTCCCTTTTGCTGGCGAAAGCTGCTTTTTGCTTGCTGCAGACACTTGGTGCTGTGCCAGTGGGGGGTTTCCTTCATACCACCTCCTTTTATGAAACCAATCAAAATGCAAACAGACTGTTTCCCTCTGTGGATGGAAACCCCTCACTTTCCATATCCACTCCAAAGTCTACTGCAAGCTGAGAGGTGAGAGTAGTAGCAGGGCTGTGAGTCTGTCATGAGGGGGTGGATCTAGCACAATGCCCAAGCTGGGATCTATACATACACTTTCTGAGAACTAAACTACACACTCCTTTATGTGGTGTTGAAGCATATGGACAAGGCAGCCACAAAGAGCCTCATTTTCCCTTGCTTCATAACAAGGAAGTACTTAAATTTCAAGTACAGTCAATTTGGAAGAAATCAAAGGTGATGCCTTTCTCTGCCTATCACAGAAGGTTATCAAGTCCAATGTGATGGCAGGATTTAGGAAAGAACTCAGATAGCTTTATGGTCTTTAATAAATTTTGTAGCTACCCAAAGTCAAGTAATAATGAATGTAATTAAGTTTCATGCATCAAAATATAACCTGATTGACAGTGAAAATCTAAGAAAGAACGGTATGCCTTATATACAGCAGAGTGCAAGAAGAGGCTGTGTTTGTATTGCATTAATTTACTGGTCCATGGAGGAAGCAGTATTCTGAGGTAATGGGGTGTGTGTGGAGCTTCTCTCACTTGAGAAGTTGATGATCAAATTGAATTGCTGATTGCTCCCAGAAAGGGATGTGCAGGAGATGCAGTATCTCCTGGAATGGGTCCTAGTTCTGCTCTTTTGTCTTCCTCACTTTCTTTATCCCTGCCCTCCCTTGTCCTTTACAGAGACTCAAAGCCACAGCTGATTTCCACTTTGAACTCTTAGAGTTCTGCATGGTAATGTGTGCTGCAAATATCTTATCACAGGTTGTCTGTAAAATCAGTCTGCAATTTATGAAAACATCACGTGTGTTGAAAAGAACAAACTTAAGAGTTTCTTCTCTTGTCGTAAGGAAGAAGTTCTTTTTGCACAATGCTGTTTTGTCAGTATTGTGCAGGCATCTGAAGAAAAGGCCTGGAAGGAAGAGTAGTTAAAACTAGAAAATGGCTCCAGACAATAATAGATCCCCCCACCTCGCTGCTAAAAGTTAGTAAGGAACAGAGAAAGACCGTTCTTGATTTGGAAGCTGATGCTGAGAAGGGACCCTTCCCCTCCTATACCACCTTTGACTTCTTGCAGTCATCCCATCCAGCGCTGCCTTTTGGTGAATGCTGTTTTGCCAAGACTTTGACAACACTAGTAGAGATGCTGAATGCTCAGAGGGGCTCCAGTGCTCGCTGTTCAGCTGCTTTTCAGGGAGCAGATGGAATTAAGTACCTTTATTAGTCATCCGCTCTTTTTTTTTGTGTGGAATTAGAGAGTGAAAGTGTAAAATTTGGTTTCAAAGCAAGATGAAAATGCAATATTTCATCAGGACAGCTCTTTTGTCTTTTCATTATTAGCCAGTAATCAGTCTTTTGTTGATGATCTTTTTATTCCTACTTTATTAATTCAGCCAAGTTAACCCCAATTTTTGCATTACCCTAAGTAAATGCGATTTTTTCCACTGACGCACTTTAACTGTAATTTTGATAGCCATCCTTATAAATAAAAAAGTAGCTTATTCATATTTTGCAGATTAATAAGAATTCTTTTGGGGTTTTTTTTGGAGCTATTGCTACCATCACTAATTTATGTAGCATGAAGCTGCTATTTTAAACACACTTGCAGAACTCATTCATTTATCAACACCTGGATTTCTGTTTAGTACATACACATGCACTGAGAAAGATGCTGGATATAATGAAATTAAAATTAGTTGGATCTCTGAAAACTTTGGGTCCTATTAAAAATAATTTTTAACTACTAAGGGAATCATGCATTAAAACAAAATGTAGTTTCAGAAAGCAGCAACAGGTAAAAAAAATACAATTTTTCATGCTATATTTTCATGTACCAATATTGCTCAGTTTGTATTTAATTCAAACGGAGCCTAAAACTGTTTCTTCCAATGGTTATATTGTTTTATTAGGGAAGATGTTATTCTATATTAGCCACTTATTAGATAAATACAGGAAAACTGCTTGTTATTTATGGGTTTATCCATTATCATCTTGAACATTGGACAGAGTAGCCTGATTTCAAAGTGACAGCTGGTGGAACCTCTTCTTGATACATGCTAATCCAGGTTTTATTATGGAAAAATTGCCTGTGCTTCCAGAGAGTGAAAGGCAGTTATGAGACGTAGCTGCTGAGGGTGGAACCTTATGATCTCTGCTATAACAGCCTAAAAATGAAGCATTATCTTCCAGGGTAATAGCATCCTAGTAAAATATGAACATAAGATAATTTATGGCATGAACATGTCAAAATGTACAGTTACTCTTACTGTCTCTTTCATGTGGTAAATAAAAAATAGCTGGCTCTCCAGCAATGCTAATTCGTGTGATTAATGATTTTGTGGGAGTGGACAGGGATGCACCTCTCACTGCAGCTGAAGATAATGTGGCACTGGAAAGGCATATCTCAGCTCTCTGCCCTCGGTCAGGGGGAGTATTTGAGAACAACACTGTGTGAACCCTGTTGCTGTGGGGAGCATGTGGGTCACGGTTGGTGCTCAGGGGTCTTTCATTAGCTTGGTTTAGGTCTACTGTGATTGAAACAGCACCTGAAGACAGATAGAGCTGAGATGGACTAGGTAAAATTCTCAATAAGTTTGTCCAAACCTCAGAAACTGGTTGGGAAGGACAAGGAGGGGCCAAGCTTCAAAACTGGAGAGTATATCTCTTATTCTGTAAAACCCATAATATTGTGCCTCTTCTCCTTTCCCAAATCCAAACCAAGATAATGCAACTGCTGCTTGTAAAGTGAGCAGGAATAGCTTGCTGGAGTTCAGCTCCTGGATGACAGATGGAAAGATCAGCTGGCTGTTTCATTGCTCCCCAATTATTAATTTATCACTGAATTTATTAAGAGTCACTAGATAACAGAATATTGTTTAATTGGGAGAATAATAGATGTTCCAAACCTTGCTTTCTCTTTTCTCTTTGAATTTATCAGACCTTGCTCACTCCAACATGCCTGTTCAATCTCTGATGTAAGTCAAATATGATAGTTTAAAATTTGAATTAGAAAAGAATTAGCATTGTGTCATCCATACTTGACTCACTTTCTGAAGCTTAAATAAAAAGTTTTATCAAAGCAGAGGATCTAAGAAGGTTAAGTGCCCTGAATGTACAGGCTCTTAAAAGACAATTTCCTTACAGACACTGAAATGAAAGAAATACTCTCAAAAGGAGCCATGTTTTAACAGAAAAAAAAAAAAAAAGAAAAAAAATGTTATTTCTTCTTTTTCCTTTATGCAAATTATTTTTTTTACCTGTGGATCTGTTCTGAATGTGTGATGCTTTACCTGTCTCAGCTAGGCTTGATTCAAAGCATCATGAATTTTTGTGTGTGCATGAATGTTTAACTGCATATGGTGTTCTGAGTCATGTAGGAGAAAAGTTTAATTTAAACTGGGGAAGTAATGATAAAGAAAACAGACCAGTGGCTTGGGAGAAGGCTTAGTTTTGTCAGAAGTGGGTTTGGTTGTCCCTCAAAAATCATGGTTTTTTTTTCCAATTTAAAGTTGTGTTGACTCCATTTTACATGGTGTTGACAATCACAGTTCAGAATAAGCTCCTTCAAAATGATATTCAAAGCTGTAGGGGAAACTATCATTCCTAAAGTTTGGTCTCTGCTACTTGGTGCAGCCTCCCAGATTGTAAACAGTTTAAAGGGATACATGCTAATATATTTAAAGAGTCAATCTGTTTTGTAGTTCAATACCCTGTTGTGTTCATTAGGCTTTCTGAATTTAGCTAAGACCCCTAAGTATATTCGTTGCATTAAGGAGCTTATATGGTTGTTCAAAAAATTATATTGCCAATGATTTCCCACGGTTCCTAGAACCTGCTTTTTCCACAATGCTCTATTATGCTATTGTATTACCCAGTAAATTAATTTTAAAGCATGCCCAGTGAGGAGGGAAGCTATAAATGAATATGTGCCAGATGCAAAGAATTAAATAAACATACAAAAATTAGTGCCTATAAAATTGATTTGTTTTTGTCAGTATTCCATAACATGGTTGTCCTGCTCTGGATGGGTGAAATATATATTTCTTCCCCATTGTCCACCTTCTCCATTAGAAATATTTCTTATCCATCTCAAAACTGTTAGTCATTGCAATCATAATTTAAGAGAAACATTTAATTATCTTGTCTTGATTATATTTAATTTTTTAAGTTGAACAGAAATCTATGAGAGTGTCAAATACCATGGGCTTTCGTTAAAACTGCAATGGATACACTTACAACTTCTTTAAAAATTTCTCAGTTTCTGGAGGCAAGCTGAGAGATGTCTGATTGATCAACTGAGTGCTTTGTGTACAGGATCAAAAAACAGGGACAGAACCTGGTTCCTGCCCAGAGGAGTGGTGCTGAGCTCTGCTTTACACTTGCAGGAGCTGAGCTCTGAGAGTTGACTGCCCTGAGCTCGTGGTAGGGCTTTGTGGTGGGGACCGTAGGGCTCCCAACCTTTGTCAGTGCTCCCATCTGCGCTTGGGACTTACGACAGATCAAGTAATTAAAACATTAAAGCACCATCCTGCTCCTCTTGGACTTAATTGCAGTGCAGGGAGGATCATGTGCACTGATACTTCTGGGGCATAAAAGGAGATTCTGAACAAATTCAGTTACAACCAGGAGGTGCTTCTTTGTAGAGAATGCTGGAAAAATATATGTAGAAAAAAAAGTTTCTTTGGGGTGTGTGTATCCATTTTTGTTTGTTTGTTTGTTTGTTTTGTTGGTTGTTTTTTTCTATTTCATGTAATTTTGGACTCTAAAGAAATTATTGCCTGTTCATGCACTAGATAAAACTGAATCTAACAACGCTTCTCCCCAGCATTATTTACTGGCTCCCAGCTTCTCAGTTTTATGACTGATACTGTAGACTCTCCCTGCCTCTCATTCTCTAACGTACTTTGATCTCATTGCTTCATGAGCATTTACAGTTTTCTCAAGGACTACTGTTGTAAAAACCTGGCTCTACTGCAGGGAAAAGCACTTGCAGCTGATACAACCTGAGTTTCTGCTCAGGTAAATGGTGGTACCTGGAACAGCTTGTAAAGCAAGCTGGGTGTCCTCTAATACCTACTTAGTTCTCACCCAGAGATGGCTGGAAGCCCGCATAAGGTTTTTGGAAGTCCTCCCCAGAGGGGTATTTATTCTGTCTAACTTAAACTAGGCAGTTGGCTTTGCTCTAAAACATCTCAAGTTAGCAAACTGTCTCTATGTAGTTAAAGGAGCAAAGTAAATGTCTCCTGGGTGTAATTCAGAGAGCGTGGATTAGAGGTGTAAAGGTGGGTGAACGTTGCCCTATTTAAGTATTGAGGAAAGACCCGTGAGTATGTGGTCTAGTTCAAAAAATTTAATACCTGAAAAGGAAATATGAGTGTGACATTGAAAATAAAGTGAGCAGTTCTTTTTTGGTGAGGTTATCTTAATTATCTTAAAATCAGGTGTGTAGCCACAGAAGTGGCTTGAGATACTTGGAAAGGTGCTGATTTAAGCTCCTGAGGAAGAATGGGGACTGTCTGTGGACCATACGTGGGACCAAAGTTTGCTGCTGTGCCTGGATTACAGTGTGGCTTTTTGAGTACAAAGCAGCCTGTGTACCATAATTTGGGGTGGAAAACCTCCCACATGCTACTGTTTCATCCTAGTCCAGCTGACAACCTGGCCATAAACTTCTTAGTAAAAAACATGCTGTAGACTCCTATAAAATATTTTTTTTCTGAGCGTTGGGGATTTACTGCGTTGGAAAGCTGTCTACAAATTGATGTTATAATACTTATTAATATTCTCTGTTCATACATGTAGTCTCATTTGCTGCAGCAAATGTGGTCTGACATGTTTTGTTCTGGTTTAAAGGGAAAATGTTTTGTTTTGTAAAAATGTTTCTTGGACATATGACATATGTTATTTTCTGCCTTTACTATAAAACACAGGAATCCCAAACCATCAGGAAAATGCACATAAAGGATGCTGTGGGTCCAACAGTGACTCGTTGCAGCAAGCGGATGAGGATGTTGCTCAGCCAGTACCATTGTTCCCAGGGCTCTGATTTGTGACTGATCTCCTGCATTGGAGGCCTATATATATAGGCACAAGGGTGAGCTAAGGATGGCGTTTCATCCGCGATTCTGAATTTCCTGGGTTTTGTGGATTAAACTTATTTGAACACAGTTTTCTGTGATTTAATATAGAATTATTTTAGATCAAAAACTGGTAGGAAAATAGCTGATGCTTTTTGCTGCTGCTTCCCTCCTCCTTTTTAAAGGAAAGAGCTTTATCTTAATTAAAGTTTAATTAAGGATCACGTTTGGCAGTACTTTTCACACCGATCTACACCAGCAGATTTTCTAAGGCTTAACTTTATCGTGCAGAAAATCCTCTTTTATTACTCCCAACCTGTTGTAAAAGCTGTTGGCACAGAGCGATGGCTGCTTCATTCAGTGGCCTTGTTTGCCGCTGGAAAATTCCCAAGTCTCTAGAGATAGCACCACTGTGGTTCAATTTAATATCTGTCCTATCACTACAAGACTCTAGCTCATTATTAATGATACTATTCATTAATTTCTTGTTGGGCTGATGTTGTTATTTATTAAAATATTAAAGAAAGCTCCTGAGACACATACATAATGAGGGACACCTCCATTTCATGAGCTATACCAGCTGAGGGAATGAATATAGCATAGATTTACCCACACCGCCATACTATATCCCTCCCTCATTAGTCCTGCTACATCTTTGAGTGACACTGTAAATTCATTTTGTGCACTGTCCAATCGGAGTCTAATACAAATGTGGGGCTCTTTTTTTTAATGAGCCATTCCTATGCAAAATGAATTGACTACTGTCTAACTCATCTAATCTGCCTGTATTTGGGGGAAGGACTAAATTGCCTATATTTATACAGGATATAAATAAAAGTTGACATATTTTTCCCTTTTCAGTCTTACATTTGGAAAATTTCAACATAATAAATTCTACATTTTAAGAACCTGCCACCTTAGTTAACTAAAGCCCAGCATGACATTTAAATGCGTGATAGTTGTATTTAAAAAAGCCTCAACAAGCAGTTTGTACACTGCATTGGTCATTTGATGTCTTTCCTCACATGCTCAGGTATAGCCTACAGAAATTCCAAGTACACTTGATGTATTGCTCACCCTTTTAATCAGGGGGATTTCAGATCGCATCTGCTTTGAGCATATGAGGCTGGTAAGAGTCCTATGAAGAAACTGCATATGGCAAAATAAATCAAATACACTTGTAATTAATTTAGCGATGATGTTCACACTTTTTTGACTATTGGAAGAGGGGCTAGTATTAGGGGTCTTTTTTGGCTGCATGAAAATGATGAAATCTGCATCACAATTGAGGTAGCATCTGAAGGTAAAGTTTTAATTTGTTCTATATGGTTTTTATTTTCACCCTGTGCAAATAATTACTGCGGTGAAGAAATACCTCACTGTTTCCAGAGGATTAACTGGGCATAATTGCAGCCTGTTTTGATCCCTCTTTTAATAATGGACCCTCTCAATTCACATCCTGTACAACAGCTTTGTGCAGATCGAAGGCTGCTTCCAAAGCACTTATACACACCTAGAAGGTCTTTGTACTGTAAATTTATAGTCATTTGTTTCTGAGGAAAAAACCTCTTACCTTGGTACTTCAAAGAAGAAGATACATGGAACAGCACCCCTAGTCCTCGTGAAAGACCAAATAACTACAGATGCCTGGAACTGAATTGTAATGACATAGTAATTGAGTGCTGAGTGTTCTGGTTATATGGCAGTGAAAATGTCTTTAGAAAATGAACTACTGGAAGTTCTTTTTCCTCTTCTTCTTGTAATAAAATATGAGTTTTTCTGAAGTGCAACTGCTATGTTGCTTTAGTAACATGTTTGTAAATTTAGAAACGCCCTTTTTTAAACTGAGTAAGTCCCTTATTATATGTTTCTTACTAGAAATCTGATCTGGCTGCATGAATAAGTTCTTTGACTTTTATTTCTTTTCTCAAAGCTGGCACCAGTGTAACATATTTACAGATCCTGTATTTGTTCATTTCTTAAATGGTTTTAGTAGCCAGCTGATCAGTCATTTGCAGATGAAGTTTTGGACACCCTGGCATCAGGGTGCCTGCCTCCGCCCTGTAGCCATGACAGTCAGGGTGAAATGTTCCTTAAAGAGGTTTCTAGTGGAAGTGTTGTCTTTAATGTGGTTTTATAGTCCCATGCAACGGGTTAGCCACAGATCACTTGTATTGTGACTACGCGGTTAAGCAGGAGCATTCCCTGGGAGCTCGACTGCACATTTGTGATATGTCTGTGGGGCTTTGAGCAACCTGGTCTAGTGGAAGGTGTTCCTGCCCATGGCAAGGGGATTGGAACTAGATGGCCTTTAGAGTCCCTTCCAACCTAAACCATTCTGTGGCTGATTCTAAGCCCTGCAAAGGGCAATGCACAGATCCTGACCTACACCCAGTTGTGTCAAGGTGGCTCCTGGTGGTCTATGCTAGTCAGGCATGAAACAGTTGCTCATGCAGCAGCTATGAACATGGTCAGTGCAGCCCCCTTGCAAAGAAAGCCTTTCCAGAGGGGTGGTATTCCTGCGCTGCGCTGAGTCATTGGCATCCTTGGACCCGGCCTGAGGTAATTAATGCTCATTTGTGTGATCAGGGTTTGGCTGAAATAGCTGAAAGTGAGCATTTTTTACACTTTTCACTGGTGTGGTGGAAAACACATTAAAGGTATGACAGCCTGAAATCAAGTTCAACAAATTGTGTATTCCCCTACAATTCCGTCATGTTAAATAAAATATTTTACTAGATAGCTTTATGAGAGGATGCTTCCTGAAGATACCCCATCAGAAATCACGCTTAGTCCTTGAGGTGGTTATGGCTCCCTTGCAGGAGTGTTCTGTATGAGTCTTTAAGAGCTTGATCAAGTAAAATTGTATTTTTGATAACTTGCACCATCAAAATCTCTCTAATGTGCATATAGAAACTGTGTGTGACTTGGACTCACAAAATTAGATGTTTATGGACCAGGAGAATCTGTGGGTAAAATTTTTTAAACAGAGAAAGTCTGTTTTGAGCCTAAAGATGAAGGCATGCCACATGGCTTCACAAAGGTATTCTGTTGCCCCTGTAAGAGCTGTAACCTCTGCTCTGTACTCAAAGTCAAAACTTGATATTATTAATACTAATTAAAAAGATTGGAAAGTCTGGAATTTCCCAACAGTAAATAATAGAGCAGATACTGAATAAACCTACTAAAAGGAAATAAGTTCAGAATGCTGTGTTCCTGAGATCTGAGAAAACTTGAGGAAGGAAAAAGAAATCTCTGCCCTATAGCCTCTGAGTATTAGGATCTCTGACTGTAATATTCAGACAAGTTTCTTGTATGTTAATGATACTCAGGCTTCGGTCATCTAAAGCAATAAGGGATTTTTTTGACTAATGGTCAAAACTTTTATGTCTGTTTTCTGGTGTTACTTCTACAATGGCATTCTCTCATAGGGTTGTGGGGTTTTGGTTTGTTTTCTTTTTTTTGGCCCACAGTTTCCATAATACTGCCAGAAGAGTTCTGCAATACATTATGGGTGGGATCCCACCCTGTATTTGCTAAATAATAATAAAATATCTGCATGATTTTGTTTAAATCATGTCTTTTATTCTTTATGTTTACCTTTTTAGGATATCAACAGTTGTTCCAAACTCATCTTGCAAAAATGAGCCCCAGAATATACTTGTAATGTGTCATATTCATGTATGTCTAGAGGCATCTATAGTCACACAGTATTCCTAGGCTCATGGTTAAAAGTCAGTAGTGCTAGAACTGTTCCCTGGCTCACTCAGAGTCCTGCTGCAGCATCTGCAGCAGACCCATATCAGCAAATGCATTTGGAAGGCAGTCCTCACTGTGAAATTAAATAACCACTGCTGCTGCTTTCAGAGGGACTGTAGTATTTAGTACAGAGCTGTAATTAAATTGTCCCATCCATTTGATCATGAAAAATCATTTGTGAGCTGTTCCATAAGAAACGACCACAGCAATAGAATATTTTTATTTCAAAGGCTGTGATTTTTTTCCTTTCTTCAATTAACAGTTAAAAGTTTGAATCTGACTTTGTGATGTAAGCTTTTAGTGAAAACATGTTGCCGAAGACAGTGGAGCTCTCGGCACTGCTATTACCTGTGACTTGTGAGAAGGGACAATTTGCTGGAGGTTTCTGAGGCTTGGTGGGGAGGGTTAATAGCTGCTGGAGGGGTGGGAGAACAGAAAGAATTTTATGTCCCCTGCAACCTGCAAGACTATGAAATGTTTCCAAGTGTAATTTTCTTGAAGTTAAAGTTGAGGTTATTAAGGTTCACTTAGCAGATAAAGTTTGCTACAATTTTCTTGGTCTCTATGATAAGATGACAAGATTTCTAATTTATAAAACCAGAACAGTATGTTGAGGGCTATGAACCATGCTCAAGGGATACACTGAGGTACTTCAAGCTCTTATCTTTCACACGTATTTTTATTTACAAGGAAATTTGAAAGCAATGTGCTTGAACTTCACTCAGTAACCCCTCAGAGTTAGTTTCAATTTGTCTTTGTAAATAGCTGTGATATCTGTACAACCACCATGAAGGACAGGGAGCTGGAAGGCTTGCCAGCAAGACTGCTTGTTTTGAGCTGTTGGAGTCCCGGACTTGCAGAGTTACTGTACCCGTGCCCATTTTATAAATGGTCACTCTGTAGAAACTCCTGGGAAATCAGATTACCCTTGAAAGAGCAACAGGCTAATGTCAGTGTGGAGAAAGAAAAGTGTTTTTATATGGCATTTGGAACATTACTACATTTCTGACTTCATGACTTTAGTTGCAGTTACTGTTTTGGTGCTTTACAAAACATGAAGGGGTGCACTGTATGAGTGTGCATTTATCTCATTACAAACACACTAAAAGTACATCCAGAATTTCTGGTGTGTGTTGTAAAAGACAGCGATCTCTTGACTTTGTAATGGCATTGTTACAAAAACCAACTCAAACAGAAATGTAAAGCTCTGTAAACTCTGCCTCATTTTATGCTTTCCCTCATGGTTTACAACAGAGAGCAAATCTTGATGCTCCCTTATGGAAAGTATAGAGCCCTGGGCAGAAGTGAGAGTGGCCAAACTTCTCCTAAGTACTGCGGCCATGGGGTTAAAACACTACACACTGCTTTATAATATTATAAATCAAATCCATAAACGTAATATTTTCATTGTTTCAGATTAACTTGAGACTGAATAACACATTCTTTTAGAATTGTAGGAAGGTGCAAGAATTCTCCTGTTCTTCCCCATCCTCTATACACACACAAGTAAGATGCTGCCCAGTTAGCAGCATACCCTAACATATTTCTGAGTCTTGAGGACAAGACATCCATGATCTGTCATGTTCAAGATTCCTGAGAAATAGGTCAGTAATATCGGTACAGTTTTAACATTAAGTTTTACAAAGGTTCTGGCTTTGGTCTCTCTGCCTCCTGTCCCCCAGACTGAGGAAGTCCTCCTTTTCCAGTCTCCAGCCCCAAACTTTCTGCATCAAAATTGCTGTTTCCATTTGATTTGAAGGACTTCCCTTATGAACAGAGCACTCCTGCTTTAGAAACTCATGAGCTGGAGAATCAGCTGCGCCTTAAAGTTTTCCTTAATAGCTGAGACTTAATTGCTGGTACTTGAAACAGTGCAGTTACTTGTAATACAAGCATGCCTACCTAAAAACTGCTGCTGCTGGCGTATCTCTTTAGTCTTTAGTCTTTGCCTAAATTGAGTATTGCTTCGCTCTCAGGAATTTGTCACTTTTGCAAGTAATTTAAGTTATGATCAATTCAGTTCTTAACCCTCTTTTGAATAACCTAAGGCAATTGAACTTGTAGGTCTCTTCCTGTGCAGCTGCTCTGCAGGGTCCAGTTGTTCCCTCAGCACCTCTCAGGGCCTTTTTTTAATTTTTCAGCATCTTTTTTTGAAATGTGGACACCAGAGGAGGATAGTTTGTCCCATTAATGGTCTCACTAATACCATATATATTGGTAAAACCACCTTTTTATTTCTACTTGGAATTCAGTTTCCTGTCGCTGTCAGATTAGGATCTAGAGAGAACACAGAAAGTTATTTCTGTCATACTCAGTTTTATTAGTGCAAGAGAACAGCTACCTTTCATACCAGCTATGTTTGTTGTCTTAATGAGGGAAAAATAGCCATTAACTGGCCTTAAGCATGTACTTGAATTTCAATAAGAGGTTTCTTTGCATAACCAAGAACACATTACAGATCAGGCTTTGCAGCTACTGGATATAGCAGATTTTAAAACATGAACACTTGGTTTGTAAGATTTTAAATGCTAAGATGGCTATCTTAAATCAAATATCTAATCGTATAAACTTACCAAGTGTTTGATTTTTAGGTCTTACTGCTTCATCCAAGCTTAAGATAAAAAGACAGGAGTTAAAAATGTATAAATATGCTCAGTTATTCAGCCATCTCTAATTGCCTAATACCCCTCCACACATTACTTAAAAGTGGATCATGACTTAAAAAGACTTATGTATATTCCACAGATAAAATTTATTGATTTCTTGAACAAGTCTCATGGTAGAAGGAAGCACAAAGACAGTTCTTTGTCTAATATAGCTATTTAAATTCTCAGAAACACCTTAGTTTAAGATATAATGCAGCCTTCTTCATCATTGCAATACATTTAAATATTGAAAAAAACACACTTTCCCTCTCATGTTCTGCAGAAATCAGTCACAAGAGCTTCAGGATGGGAAAATAGCAGCCAAGGCTCTCTGGGGCAGTCAGTGCCTACCTTGTTTTGAATCACACGTATTAGAAGCTTTATGTGCTGCTGCAAATTGATTCTGAGTGTGCCTGTATATTTAAATCCTGCCTCCCTAGTTCCAGGCACTATCAGTTTCCACTAGAACATGGTCATCACTGGGCACACCTGCACCTGCTTTATTGTCCAGGTCAAGACATTTACATGACTAATACAGATTCAGGTCCTTTTTGTCTGTTTTGTATCTCTAGCAGCACTGTGTTTCTGGCTTTTTTCTTCTGTTTGCAATTTAGAATGGGAATGTTGTGTATATTTAGCAGCTCAAGCCTTTCTGCTACAGTTTAAAGTCGCTCGGAGAGCACCAATAAAAAAAACTTATAGCCTTAGTTTTTAATGAATGATTGAGTTGCAGTCAGTACAGATAGAACATGTTCAGCAGATCGAGAGAGAGAGAGAGGGACGTGACTGTGTTAATGTGTCCTGGTTGTTATTTTTTTCTTTTCTGTAATACGTTATCCATACTTAAATTGGTAAGCAGTAATAAATGGAACCTCTTACTGAATTCTAATCTTCCTCAGTTGCACATGCCCTAGAGAATGCAGCACTGCTTTTCAGGAGATAATAATTACAGCCAAAATGATGTTCTGCGCACTTCCCTTATCTTAAATTAGGGTAAGATTAAGGTCTAAGGAGTCTGTTTGTGCTAGGTTTTTGGAAATATTAGATATCTAGTTCAGATTTCTTCAGCATTCCAGAATATTTATTTATTGTTTTTTCTTCTTGCTAAGCTCTCAACCTCTTTTGTTGCTGAAAAAAAAAGTAAATGTATAAATCTGTGTTTTTCAAGTTAAAAATTTGGTTGAAAGTGTTTCAAAGTGTGGATTTATGTGTATAAATAGCAGTTCTTCTTCCAGGCATATTTAGTTTTGAAAGACATTTTTACCAAGAAAATCCATACAGATAGTAGCTTCTCTGCTTAAAGTGACTATTAATTCTGAAGTTATGCAAAAATACATAGGTTCATATTCAGGATGCATATCTGTTATATGTAGACTCTTCATGACATCAAACTGCAATGCACTCCTAAATTTTTAAGTTAAACAATAAAAATGTGTAAAACTTTCAGAAAGTTGCAGGAAAAAAACCCATATGACATTGCCTATTTACCAAAGCCATCTGTATGAAAATCATTTTTATTCCCTTCTTTTCAAACTCAATGTACATACGTTATGTGACTGTAATTACGCTCCTCAGGTTGTGCAAGGCAAAAGGTGGTAGGTAAAAAACAACACTGGGAGATTGATGATACTGTGTTTTGCTAATACAATGCAAAAGATGCTAAAAGATTATGACGCTCACATTTGCCTGTTCTATTACTGCGGTCCAAATGTTGTTTCCTCAGTGACTTCTGAACTGATATTTCACTTATTTCAACTGTCTTTATTAAAAAAATGATTAAAGCCCCCCAAGAAAAATGAAAACAGAAGAACAAAATATTCTCACCCTCATTTTCTATGAAACCATTTTAAAGGCTCTCAGGACATTGTTTTTCATCTTCAGATTAGAGATGTGTGCTTATTCAGGTAATCTCTTCTGCATAGATGATAGGCTAATACTACCAGCAAGATGCAGAAGGAAGATTGAAGATTTGAAGACAACTAATGCAGGCAAGATTCTGATGTACTTTTAATTGGGCAATAATGTATTATTGTCCTTTACTTTCCTGAGGATGAAGTCAGGTCAAAAACATTTAAAGACAGATTTTAAATGAAAGCAAGTGGGTTTGCTTGCAATGTATGTAGATGTAGGTTATTTTGATTAACAGTAACAGATTATGATGAGGTCCACACGTCATTTATGTCCTGATGGAAGACTGCATTCTTGGTTCTCTAACATACTCAAAGGCCAGAATATCCATAAGTGTTTACCTGGGTTGGTATTTTGTAAGTGTTACTCAGTTGTCAGGAGTTCTCCAGTTACCTTGTCCTGGGGTGGATTGAATTTAGTGGTAAATAAGTAGAGAAGAGCCTTTGCTTAGTATGGCTGGATGGTCTTCACTGCTGAGCCCCTGGCTCAGGAATGGCCAATGTTCCCTTTTTGCACTCAGAGCTTCCCATGTTATTTCCCTCTGCTCCAGGTTTCCATTGCTATTCAGAGATCTTCATGTGAGGCAGCTTGAGAGTGTACCCCTCCTCCTCACAGCTGATCCTGAGCCACAGCAAACCACCCAGATCTCAGAGAGCAGAAAGAAAACCCACCCAATAAGGAATAGGATGCTTGAATGTGTTGCCTTGTGCTTCCTTGCATTTCAGCATCCTGTTGCTGTCTTGTGCATTCATTCTCCTTCTCTGCTCCTTTACTCCCTTCCCCGTGCAAAGCCTCTCCAAGAAAGCGGGCTTGTGAGCACATAAATAGCAATTCCAGGACATTAGGTACTACTCTTATCCCTTTTTTGTCATTGCTTACTTTCTTTTTTTTAATGAAGAAAACTTTCACTTCCATGAATATAACAACAGTCACTGAATTCAAGATTTATTCAAATCAACTTTTCATCAATGAGGACATTCATAGCAGCCTTCCAGTATCTGAAGGGGGCCTTTCAGAGTTACATGCTGGGGTGATTTTCAGTTATTTTTGAGCAGTTTTCTCTTTCTTCCCTTCCCTCTCTTGACGTGGGCTTTGCACATCTGGTTGACTGACTGGGAATTATTTGACCAGCAGCTGAAGTCTCAGATGTGCTTCATTTGTTTAGTCTTGCCCTAACCTGAGCTGTATGACTGGGAGTTGGAATAGATGACCTTTGAAGGTCCCCTCCAACCCGAGCTATTCTAGGATTCTATGACTGACCACCTAAAATTTAGTATTTTTATTACAAGTTTTTATTTAAAAAAAGTCAAGAGTTCTTAAAAGTAAAAAATCACTTAAAGTCCAAGGCCAGGTTGGACATAGTCTTGGGTGGCATGGTTTAGTGGGAGGTGTCCCTGCCCATGGCAGGGGAGTTGGAACAAGATGATCTTAAGGTCCTTTCCAACCCTAGCTATTCTATGATTCTATAGGGATGCTGGGGAGGGTCTCTTCATGAGGGACTGTACAGAGAGGACAAGGGGTAATGGGTTCAAACTTAAACAGGGAAAATTTAGATTGTATATGAGGAAGAAATTATTTCTTGTAAGGGTGGTGAGGCACTGGAATGGGTTGCCCATGGGAGTTGTGAATGCTCCATCACTGGCAGTGTTCAAGGCCGTGTTGGACAGAGCTTTGGGTGGCATGGTCTAGTGGATGGTGTCCCTACCTGTGGCAGGGGGGTTGGAACTAGATGATCTTAATGTCCTTTCCAACCCTGATTATTCTATGATTCAGTCAGTCAAGGATGGAATTTTTTTTTTCTTATCTTGGAAAATTAATTGATTTCTCCTGTAAAATTATAAGTGGGTTTGGATACTTGGATAAGAAACAACTCTGCAATGGTGTGTTTGGTAATGGAGGGATGTGGGATGCAGAGAGAGATGGTGGGAAGGATACACAACATGTTTCTTGTGTCTGCTGGTTTTGTTTGTCTTTTATATTGTGAGTTCTCTGTGGTCAGTAACCATCTTGGCTGTGAGTTTAGTGTGTTACATACTGGATTTCAGCCCCCTTTGAAAGTTTTGCATGCAAATTTTGAGTAACAATGATGGTGATGGGTTGGATGATAAAACAACGATAGGTCTTAGCACCATTTCTGAGCCTGATGAGACACTGAGCAGAGGACCACGGTGTTACTTCTTTGACAAAATTCTGGAAAATAATTGCAGCTGCATGTTTTATGGATTGTTTGACAATACATGTATGGGAGACTGTTTTTTTCTGTTTCACAAATACTCCCAAATGAAGACTGATGTCTGGGTATATTTGGAATATCTCTTTGAGTCAATCATTTTGGAAATCGTCTTCGCTCAGCAAGGAGTCATTAATGTTAAACAGTGGGGGAAGATACCTCAGAATCTTCAACAGTACTGGAGAAGTAATAGCCCACTGATATTGGATACAAACAGCAGTACACAAACTCGAGCTTTTAAAATAAAATTTATTAAGTATATGGCTTGCTTTCACCTTGTTGTTTACTGTAAAAAAACTTTCCCTACTGGAATTTGTTAATAAGAGTGTTTCCTGGCATAATATCCCCTAGTCATGCCATGTAAGCAACCTGATGGTTGTTAGGCTGGTTTTGATCTCAAAGCATATGTTTTTTCCCAGTGTAAGTTTATGGATTTACACTGGAAAGAAAACAGCCACAGGATTCGGTAAGACTTTTTGCGTCTCTAAAACTATCACCTAGTTGTGAGTTTATGAGTTAACAAATTAGACTGGATGCAGGTGGAGGGAAAATAACTCAGTGATTCTAGTGGAATTAGGAATGGAATACCTAACTCCATTGATACTGTTCCAAAGACACTGTGATACTCCTTTTACCTTTGAGCCCCTTGGTTTGCTGCGGTAGTAAGACACTGAGATCCCCACCATCCCATGAGTTCCTGTTTAAGCAATCTCCTGTGGCACTGGTCACCACCATTTGGTTGCTGCTCATCTAGTTCACAGTATATGGGTCGGCTCTGGGTTGATCCAGAGGCAAAGGCACTTCTGGACAGAGGATTCCTGGAGAGCTAAAGTAAGCTGGTTCATTCGCAACCTGTAGTTTGCACAGTCACTAAGAAGTCTAAGCTTTCTTGGTCATCCTTGCCTTGTTGCTACTTATAAATTGTTTAATATTTTTAAATGTTAAGCATTTCTTTGGCGGTCATGATTTTCTTGATGGATTGCAAAGATGTTTCATTTGATGATGCTATGCATGCATGCGCTGTTACTAATTTTTTTAACTTTTCCTTTGTAACTGCTACATGTGAATGTTCTGTCTTTTGTGACAAATATTAACAGGGGCACAGCTTAACACACGAGCAGCATTTACTTTGGTTTCCTGCTCCTTATTTGCAGTAAAGTGCAGTAACAGAACGAATTGCTATAGGTCCACCTCACAAACAGCCCAATTTGAATAGTGTGTTTATAATAGTTATCCTTGAAAATCAAACAGAAGTTGCCCACATGGTATCAACAGCAAAATTATGAAATCAGGTTGCACTTACATCAGTAATCACAGTTTCTTACAAGTAACTGTGCAATGTGAATTTTAGCTGAAACAGAGCAAATTAGGAATTTCTTGAGAGCTTGCATTTGTGAATTTGACTGATTTACTCATTGATAAATGGGTATTTCTGTGCACCTGGTCACAGATAGTACTTGTATTTTGGCTGGCCTTTTTTATTCTGCTGGGGTTTTTTTGGTGGTGGTGGTTTTAGGGTTGCTTTTTGGTTTTGGTGGTTTTCTTTTTTTTTTTTTTTTTTGGGTGTTTTTTTGTTTGTTTGTTTTTTGTTTTTTTTTAAATGACATCCTTTATAGCAAATAGATTGTTCTTTCAAAACATTTGGAGATCCATAATTTCTCAGTTTTGCAACACACATCACCTTTTTCTCATATTTTAGTTATAGGAGAAATCCTAGAACTGAAGAATGAGCAATCTCTTCTGTTTTCTCAGAATATAAAGGGCTAATATGCTTTAAAAAAGTCTCCCAATAGGTATTCAATTCCTACTGCAGGCATGCTTTTTTTTTTCTCTGTTTCTGATGTTGGACTAACAGAGGCACTTTCAGATTTTCTCAGTAGCTTTGCACCCAAAATATCAGTGCCCTCATTTTGACTCAGGTTTGATTAGGACTGCTGTCACTTACTACAGATTAAAATCACATTTAAAGTCCCTGCGTTTTGAGCTTTACAGTAATCCAGGCAAAATCGCCATCACTCATCTGGTTCTGCACCCCCTTTTTTCTAAAGCTTTTTGCCACCTGCGTGGAACTCCTGCTATCTGATTTTTTTAATATGCTACTACCATTAGACTGAAATGATTTTTCTTCAGTTTGCTCAAAGACAGATTTAAAGGCAGGTCCCAGAGGTAGCAGAAAAGTCGATCCCCTAAGCTACTCAGTCATTGTTTGCTTTTTTTGCATGTAATATCCTATTTCTAAGCCAGAGTGTAATTTAAAATACAACACACACTACATAAATACATCCTTTGGAAATTTTGTAATATGACATTTAATGGAAATTAAGTGCTTTTATTGTCATGTTTTGTTGCACCTCAACCTGAAAAATGCACATATCGGTTTTATAGTATTTAGAAATATTTCTCAGTCTTTTCTTTTTGTCAGAGTTCCTTGACTTTACATCAGTGTAGCCATAAGAGTGCTATTGAGCTTATTTAAAATATATCCAAAGATACATAATTTTAAGTACAGCAGACCACCTAACAATTAGATCTCTATCTCCTACCAACTAGGTAGCTTTTAACACCACTTGAAAACACACAGATCTGTAAGGAAATGCTGGTTAAATGCACATGTTTATTGCAGAGCTGAAACAGCAAAGGGTTACTTTAGCCCGAGCATTGTAACTACAAGCAACAGGACTCCATTGGCTTTAATTTGTCCATGTCTTTCATTTGATACTACCAGTATTAATAGCTTTGCAAGGAAATTCTGCAGTCATTAATCATAATAATTAATCAGATCCAATTATATTGCATATAAATGCGAACAAATTGCTGAAAAAATAACGATCTATCACCAACATGTCACAAGGAAAAAGAGACTAAAATAGTAATTAGAAGCAGGGATTTAGTCATGTGCAAGTACTCTGCAACTGATTTTAGCAGTATTATGATCTGATGATGTAATTAGTGGAAAAAAAGTCTAGCAGATTTTTGCAGCAGACAGCATTAATGACTGTGCAACTTAGGAAAAAAAATCCTTGTATTAGTGAATGTTTTTACATTTATCACTAATTTCGTATTTTCTTCAAATATGATTAGAAAAATATGGCTTCAGGCATTTTAGACCAAGTTTGCCTTGATATACTGCGAAAAATTTTGAAAAGCCCCTCAAAAATAGGGGTGGGGAAGCAGGCAGCATTTGCCTGCTGTAAAAAGGGTATAATCTGGTATAGATTTGTACAGTTCAGTGGAAATATTCAAGTAGAAATGTTCCCAAAAAGGGACCTCTATTTTAATTTCACTGCCAGGCACTGTATAACCAATTTCTGTTAAAGCAGCAAGTTGGGATTAATTTTTCTTTTTTTTTTTTTTTTTAATTTCAAATCATACTTGTGCATGACAAACTGCTGCAGTTTTTCAGCTCTCGCTTCCCTTCTCTCCCAAAACCATACAGCCGTTCCTCTGTCCCGCTAAGGCAGGTTTTCAGTAGACCTTGTGGTACAGCGTGGCTTTACAATGTGCGCTGCTCTTTTGGGCAGTGATGATCAGCACACACTTAATGGCTATTAAAGCATTCTCTTTAGGAAGAGCATTCCCAGATCTTTAAAACATTCTACATTTATCTAGTGCATAACTTGAAACAGTTAACTGAAGATTGATGAACAGTTCTATGACAGATTCTCTACTTGAAAATAAATGTGAAGTTCATCATAGTTTTCAATACTAAGCACTGAACTTTACTGCCTTTGATCTCAGTGTTGTGACTACTACAAAGAAATAAAACCTTATCTTACCTTTTCCAGCATCTACTGCAGAAGACCTCAATAATGCATAAGAACATCTGGAAGCATGGTAATTTCAGCTATCAGAGATAAGAATTGACACAAAACAGGTAAACCCTACAAAGTCATCATGTTGAAATGAGCTGATTAAGGTCTGGTAACATAAAACATCATGTGTAGTGTTTTCATGCTTGCTACTTCTTCCTATTTTATACATAAAAAAAAGGAATGCCAATTATTTAATCTTTTTCAGTATGTTTAATAGGTTGATTAGCTGGAAGCTATATTATATTTTTACCTAAAGAGACAGAAACTACTGCAAATCTATTGCCATATATATCTATTTAGAGTTAACTGTGAGTTCATAGAAAATACATGGGCATAGTAAACAGGGTTTTGAAATGACAATTTTTTACTGGTTGCAAGTGCTAATTGCTAGTTTCTCAAGGGTATAGAATTAATCACCTGCTAGATTTACAGTCTCTAGGTTGAGACCTGAGGATGGAGGCAATAAGAAAAGCTCTTGAGGGACATATCATATGGTGAGTCTAAATATCAGTCTCTATGCATATGTAAATTGGCAACAAAGTTTTTTCAAAGCTCAAGTATGCTAATTTCAAACAGGCAAGACTAAAGCTAGCTTTTAGCAGCTGTTTAACGTCTGCCTGTGGGTGGTAGAGAGAGCTTAAAATACAACCAAACAGTGGTGCATAAGTAATTAAGCAACATTTTGCTGGGCATAAATAATTCTGTTTATATTGCTCTTTGAAGAGAATGGAATACAAAATAACAGATCAAGTGCACCTTTGGTCACCAGAGGTTAACCGCTCTTCCTCTTTACCTTTCCTTTGGTTTCACCTTTTTTAGGGAAGAATTAAATGCAGGTCAATGCTACTCTTTGTCATTTGTATATGAAAGTAGTTCATTTAACATTGCAGCAAAACAAATACTTGAAAGTTTTTAATATATCTTATTGACAGTTTGAAGGCTAGTTTCAAATAATTTTGCTTGCTAGAATAAACTTCCCTTGTGCAACGAAATGGGTCTGAAATTGATATTTGTCTATTTTGAGAGGACTGCGCTTTCACCAGATTAGACAAAGTTGATAAAGTTAGGCTATATGTGCTATTTTGTCAAATTGTAAAAATTAGTGAGTCAACTTGACTATTTTCAAGGCCATAAGGCTGTTGATAATCCATAAAAGAAAATAGCTTGACTTTTGTGGCTGTTACAATTTAAATTATTTCATGCATTAAAATAATAAGTTAGTTTCCGTTATGGTATTCTAAAACTGAGGGTTACTGAAGTGTCTGAACACAAAATGCTTGTGTCATTTTGACAGCTGCTCTGAACTAACAGAATTGACCAAAAGCTTGAAAAACTAAAACAGATTTTTAAAAAATATCTCATTTGATTCAGTAAAGACCTTGAAATTAATCACAAGGAAGATGAAAGATGTGATATGATATGGAAGCATCAGGTCTGGAAAAAAGGATAATAAGTACTAGCTGTGATAAGAGTCAGGATTTCAGAACTCGGTTTGAATAAACGTTGATGGTTTAAAGAATTAGTAGTCAAAAGGACTAGTGGTTAGTAGAGGAGAATCCTCTGTACCTATGTGCTGTGTTGCTATAGCAAAAGATAATGGAAATACCGCTACTGTTTTGACAGAACTACTGTTACCAGTTTGTTTTCCTGGGCAAGGCAGACAGCTATCAGAGAAGGAAATCCCTGCCTGTGGGGATGCAGCTGCTGAACAAGAGACCTAGGGAAAGCTGGCAGAGGCTGGCATGTCTCCTCTATTTTTGACATTTCCCCATTTCCTTGGAAATTCAGTTTAGTGGATTTCCTGGGTAGGTCTGAGCTTCCTGAGAGGATCTGTGCAGGGCAAGGGGCTCACTGCTGTTGGGACACTCCCCTCTCCCTGGCATCTGCAGACTCTCCTCACCACACACCTTGGCTTTGCCTTCCAAGATAACTTGGCTGCCAAGACCTTGTTATTCAAGGGTTTGTTTTGTCTTTTTTTTTTCTCCTTTCTTTCTTTCTTTTTTTCTTTTCCCTCAGAATCTCCTCACCTATTTCTTTTAGTTTAATTATTCATTTCCTAATTCACTTGCCTCTCCCTGCAGAACTCGTCTGGCAATTTGTCATTGTGGCTGAACAATGCCATGTGGGTCAAGGCAGAGGTGTTAATGCTAGCGTGGAGACTGATGGAGGAAATGTTCTGTAAGCCCAGTCACCAACGCAGCTCATTAAAGACCCTAGATTGACCATACTTGCATGTAGTGTTACAGAAATATCACTTTCAGGCTCCAAATCACAAATGAGAAGTGGCACACGGAATTTGGGGATTCTGCATCCATAGCCTTTTCTGCCTGTTTCAGAATGGGAACCCTGGCCTTCTGTTGAGGGACATCATATAAAATGAGCATAACAAAGAGGATTTTGTGTAGTCATTAGGACCATTGGTGCTGAAGGAGCAGATCAACTGGAAATACAGTTACATAAATTATTCTTGGTCACTTATTGGTGACAGTATAGGTAATAGGTAGCTGTGACTCTGGGTATGGACAAAAGAATGCCTTGAGAGTGGGCAATATATATACATATATGAGCAACATGAAATAGCGCAAGGAAATACAGATGTGAATTATTCCTGAGTGTGGAGAAAACAAAGCAAGCAGATTTTGGTTATGCCAAATGCTTAGAAATTTAATTTCTGAATGAGGACCCTGTATTTGCTGTTTTGACTACAGTTGTTTTCTACCCCTTTTGCTAAATTTTCTTCTGTCTTGCCTATAAATAATACTGTTCAGTCTCATCTTCTCTGAACATGTTCTCTTTAACCTTCTTTGGGTGACAGTAGCTACTCTGTCTCACTTGTTGGAGGAAGCCAGATTTTCAAGTACACTTGCCTTTTGGTACTCAGATCAAGAAAGCAGTAGATAGTCCTGAGGACAGTGTACCAATTGAGTTTCTTTTAGTTTTGCAATTATTTGGTCAGAGGATGAAGTGATGAATGTGTTCACATTCATTTTCTTTTGTCTTAAAAAAAAAAAAAGACTGGTTATGACCTTCAGTCTCCCCTCCAGTAATGGAGGAGATATTTATTTTCAGAGTATTTTTCTTCTTTTGAATAAACAAAAAGGACCCATCTGTCTGAAAGTCAGTCTGTTCTCTTCGTGGTTTTTTGATTTTACAGAATGCCTCTTGGGCCGTAGACATCAGGTGAGTTTGGAAGTGTTCCCTGCTGTCAGGCAGATTGGATGTAGTTCCTCGAGCCTCTCATCCTTCTTCTCTCAATGGTCAAACCTGCGCTGAATCTGCTTCTCACCTGGCTTCTGAAGAATCAGCCTGTGTTCACCTGGGAAAGAGGTGTTAATTGATGTCCTTAAAGATTTTTCCCTTAAATTTATAATGAAACTTATAGTGAACATAATTCCTGTTTTCAGTTAGCAGTAAGAACTGAACTAACAAAAAAAAAAAAAAAAAACGAGGGAGAAGAGAAAAATGTAATTTATAGCCAAAGTTCTAGTTACTGGAATAAGAGAATTCTTGCAGAAACAGATTTCTTGCCAGATTTTGTTCTGGGCTTCCACTTTGGCAGCAGTTAGGAGATCTCAGAAAACTTCTGGGGGATTTTCATTGATGCTGTAAAATCCAGTGAGAAAGAAATGCATTCCTTGAGAAATTTCAGCGATAATTCCTGTCCATTTAGGCACATTTCTTTGCAGAGCAGATCATCATAGTCAGGCTGTGCTCTCCTACGTGTGTGCGCACAGATTCCTCCAGGCTCAGTAGGACTTCTATACATATGAGAGGGGAGAATTTGTCCCTCAGATTACCTTAGAGTAAAAGGATCATCTGTTACTGAGGGCAACAGTGCAGCTCTAGAATACTACATTTTAATAGTATATCTGGAGAACAACATCCTGTATTGATTTTTCATTTTATTTTGTTTTTCCTCAGGGCTTTTTTATTGGTACGATTATGTGACTTTGCTTCCACCTGCTACCAAGCACTTTCTTTCATCTTATAGGCCCTAATTTACATAAAACCTAAAAGCGAGAGATAATAACAAATATTTGGCTATTTCATGAATTTTAAAATTGTTTTCATTATCAGGGAGAAATAGTTTTGCATAGCCTTTATTTCCTACTGAATTTTTAATACTATCCTTAAAAAAAATAAAAACAGAACCAAAAACAACAGAGAATTTCCTATTTATAGTCTCCTGTCTGGTATTTTACATTTGCTGAATGCAAATGCTTTACAGTAAAAGCAATCTGATTAAAAGAAAGCAACATGCTGCCAGTGCTGTTAAATTCACAATATTATGGTACCAAAAAAGAAAGTCCAGTAAGCCAATGGTCCAGTTAGTTTCTGCCAATCCTAGAAAGGTATCTTTCAGCTCTGGGAAACTTGCACATTATATTAAATGAAAAGAAAAAAAGCTCTTTTCAGCTGTCACACTGCTGTGGTAGAATTTAGTTTTGTTCTCGAGAGCTTCCTTGTCCCATGAGTGCAAAGACAATAGTACACTGTATAGAAAGCCAATAAATCAATTAGCTTTAACAGCCAGCCTTCTGGAAATGCATTTATTCTCTTCAATGAAAACACAGTTTTTACTTGTAGCTATACTTCATACTGTTAAGGTCAATTTTTCATGTGGAAATTAAATCCAGTGGATGAAAAACTGCTTGTATATTCCATAAAGCAGGAAAGAACTGCTCTTACTGATGTGGGATCACAAGTTTGTTTTATTTGTAATTATCCTTCTTTAGAGTAATTGGGATTCTAAACAAAGGCTAATAGCTTGACTGTCTCAAATTACTACTGCCTGTAACTTTGCCTTTCTAAAAATAAGTGAGCGCTTCAATTGTAACACAACTACTAAAGCTTGGGTCATTTTAGAACAATTAATTGAGAGTGGTGATTAATAGCTTAATAATGGGTTGCTCTGTAAGTGCAGGGAACACATTAAAAAGGAATATGCTATTTTGTATCCCTAAAACATTGCCTATTTGGAAACATGGTGGTTAGCGTTCCATGCATGCCTGCAACTTTTCTTTTGAGACCCTGGTTGGATTCAGAACAGCCCTGAGGAGAAGGACTTGGGGGTGTTGGTTGATGAGAATGAACATGAGCCAGCAGTGTGCACTTGCAGCCCAGAGAGCCAACTGTATCCTGGGCTGCATCAAAAGGAGTGTGACCAGCAGATCGAGGGAGGTGATCCTGCCCCTCTACTCTG
>JASSUY010048424.1:74183-87603 GCA_032466535.1 Forpus xanthops
TGGACATAGCCTTGGGTGGCATGGTTTAGTGGGAGGTGTCCCTGTCCCTGGCAGAGGGGTTGGAACTAGATGATCTTAAGGTCCTTTCCAACCCTAACTATTCTATGATTCTATGTCATCCGAGGCGACCATAAATTTCTGCTTCCATTTAACATTTTGGGTACTGAGGGCTGTGCTGTGTGGAGGCTCTGGGCAGGAACCGACATCTGAATGCAGAGTGTGCTGGAGAGCCTTTAAACTTGTGGTGCAATAGCTATGCCAAGGAACAGGGCGATAGGTGGATACTATTGTTCCCATTTTACAGATTGAGGAATCATAGAATCTTATAATAGTTTGGATTGGAAAGGACCTTAAGATCATCTAGTTCCAATCCCCCTGCCATGGGCAGGGGCACCTCCCACTTAACCATGCCACCCAAGGTTATGTCCAACAGTAGTGTAGGAAACAAATACAGTGTCATAAAATCAAAAGCCCACTATGGACTCAGACCATCCAGGAGCTTCATCTGACTGCCATGATTTTTCAAATATAATGGAGAGTGGCTTAGCAACTTCATTTGCCAGCTCCTTCAGGATCTACAGATGGACTTCATCAGGTCCCATGGACTTGTATATGTTCAGGTTCCTAAGGTGGTATTGAACCAGATCATCTCCTACAGTGGGCTCAGGTCTTCATTCTCACAGTCCCTGCGTCTGCCTTCCAAGACTTGGGTGGTGTGGTCAGAGCATTTGCAGGTGAAGACTGAGGCAAAGAAAAGGCAGAAGAATCACTCAAATCAACAAACCTGGAGAAGGGGAACTGGGATTTCCAATCCTGTGCTTTTTCCTCTGCTTCAGAGGTGTCTGATGTCCATATTCCTGGCTCTGTTGGAAGGCTATGAGCTGCTGCCAAGGGGCAGAAAAGAAGCTGGAGAAATGCAAATGTAAAGGAAAAAGGGCAAGTTTGCTATCAATGGTCTCAAATTCTTTACATGGGAACCAACACCTCCAAGTTCTAAATAGATTTAAAAAAACCCAACAAATAAAAACAAAATCTGACAAAAAAACAAACCGAAACCAAAACCCACCAAAACCCAAAAAACAGCCACTGCCACCCAAAAAAAAAAAAAAAAAACTGGATTTGTGAAGAGTTACCAATGCGCTTGTCACCAGAGAAGACAGAGCCTGTTTGAGCAGAATGAGAGAAGACTCTTTCTGCAAAGTGTTTCAGGTCTTAAGCTGATGTAGGTGCGAGTCGTGGCTTCCACTCCTGCCTGCAGTTAGGAAAAGCAAATTCCGTGCCAGAAAAGCAACTTCTGGTTCCCTTTCCTTTTTCTGCAACTTTACTGGTGCAGGTCAAGGAGATGCAAGGTAAAGGGAGTCTTCTCTATGGCCACAGTGTTAATAACGTGTTTAATTTCTATGTTAGTGTAGGTAGCAGCGTATGCAGACATGCGTGCATGTGAGATCATCTTACCTCTGCTTTCTGGAACAATTTCAGTAACTTTCTGAAAATGTAATTTCAAAGCCCCAGCTGAGTGACTGCAGAGGTTAGAAGGCCAGTGCACATGCCTGGAGCTGCTGCTGTATGCAGCATGCACACTTTGTACTAATGCACAGGATAGGTTCTGAGCTGGGACAGCCTGGGGAATGATCAATCTTTTTCTGCCCCTTCCTTTTTTCATTTTTTCTTTTTCCTGTCTGTGAGCATGAGTGATGTTCATAGCCTTGGTAAGAAATCACCTTTTCCAGAGTGCTTTGGGTTGGGGTTCTTTGACAACAGCTAACTTGAGCTTCACCATCCTGGGTTGCACTGCAGGTCCAACCTCAACCACCTGTCTGCTGATTATAATGGTAGAAGAAGGTTCTGTAGCTTTGGTTTATATATGAGAAGTTCACTGATGACAATGCTCTGGTTTGTGTGCCTGATCCTTTTCTCTCCAGAGTCACAGGCTTAGCTTTTCTGGTTCAGATGTCCAGAATGAGGCTGATGCAGGCACTTTGTGGGGTTAGCAGGCTTCAGCTTTGCAGGTAATGTGAATTCCTGGCCTTCTGATGAAAAGAAAGGGAGTAATTGATGAAGCTGCTATGCCTCATAATTTGCCTTGGGATTTTGTACTGGTGAGTGTAAAGGTTTTGTTTTTTTCTTCACCCTAGTTACACAAAGCAAACAGAACTACAACTTGAAGCTGCAGTGGTTTATCTTATATAAACCATTCTTTGGGGGTCTTACACTGGGCAGTCATACAGCATGCCCACGGGGTGTTTGCTAGCAACAGGCACAGCCCACTCCCCAGTGATTTATATGACAAAAAACTCTTTACAGCCTTTGTCCTCAAATTTTTCATGAGTTTTGTGTCATGTTTATCGAGCTCAATTAAGCCAATCTTGGCTTGCTGCTACCCATGCTGTTTACAAGCAGAACAACACAAATCCTTCCAGGGGTCCCTTCCAGCACTTGCTCCTTGGGTATTTATTGTAATGCAAAGGCCAATGCAAGTGAGAAGAGCAGGAAGTTAAAATGGAACCAAGTCACTTTGTGCCCCCAGAGAAAGGTGGAGGAGGGGCTGGTGCTGTTCCAGCCGCAGAGAAGCGAGTCCTGAGTTTACGACACGTTTCAAAATGATGAACTGTAGCAAAAATATTCTTTATGCTTGGTAGAAGTTTAAGTAAACTTCATTTTAAAACCAGTTAATGCATTCATTTACATTAATTAATTCATCTTAAGCTACAGTAATTAGTTGTAAATATCATTTGGCTGAGTACAGGTAGAACTTGGAGTGTAACTGTTCAGTCTGATATTTTTGCATTTTCCATAGGCAAAGCAATTCCTGCAGCGTTTGAAGATATTCTTGAATAGTAGATATTTTTGTATAGATTTGGATACTGGATATCAATGAAAAGATGCTCAACAATTCCATGAAAAACAGTTTAAACTGTCTTGCAACAATATTACAGGGGCAATATTCTTCAGTGGTGAACTCCAGTATATAAATAGAAAGCCTGCATTTTGCACTAGTTTAATTTGTGCAAGTTTTAGGAAATCTCATGTGGCAAAGAACAGTGAGAAACAACCATTTGGGAGTGCCAGTGAGAACAGCAGAACCTGTGAGGGAAGGCAAGCATGCCCTAACTACTGGAGCATTAGAAGCCATACTGGCACTGCAGTGAGGAAATTGGGTGGGAATGGGTTTTGTAAATCTTTGTTGCAGTAGTTGACCTCATGCTGAGTTTCCTCAGACTTGGGTCAATAATGAACACATTTATTCTCTCCTTTTTGTCTGCAAAGTCCATCAGAGAGAGTGAATGGAGGTAAATAGAACAGGTCTCTGAAAAGTAGCAGAAAATAAGATTTTTATTGTAGCATTTGCATAATAGTCATCTTGCAAAATTGCTTGGAAATAATAGAAGGAGGAGATGGGGATGAATAGGTTAAGTAAAAGGACAGTCAATTTTTAGTCATGTTAGAAGTGGTAATGTTTTCTCGTTGAGGAGTAGTACACCCCAGTAAAGAGGAGTTTATGCAAGGATATGTGAGAGACATTAACCAAATAAAGTGTGTAAAGCTAGAGTAACAGCATGCTATGATTCCAGTCAAGGAGATACCTGGTCAGGAGGGAAGAATATGAGCTTATTATTAATGCTTTGAATGCTGGATTGCAGCTTACACAGCCCATGCACATCTGGCATGCAGAACATCTGTGTGGGCCATGAACAGTGCTTGAATAACCAACCTCAAGGACAGCTTGTGTCACTTGTGTGTAGCCATCTGACTGGCTTTTTGTGCACAAAAGGTGAAGAACCAGATAAGAAGCACTTATTACACTCAATACATTATAGTATGTGGACTATTTTACTGATTCCTAGTTGACCTCTAGGTAGAACTCTTTCTGTTCCAAAAAAGCATCAACTTATTTTTCCATTTTTTTTTTGCATTTGATCTGTTCTTGCAAATGGTGACAGGCTTAGCATGAATTCCCTTATCACTCTGAAATAGCAAATGCTATGGGTAGTGTTGAGATCAGGGAACATAATTCTGGTTCCAGTGTATGGACCCTCTGCCATACTGTAGACCAAGGGAGTGAGAAGCTGCCTGTTGTCACGTTACAGACAGATTTCTCCACTTGTATGGAGTGCCTTTGAGGCTGTCATTTACATATTTTTCTCTTTTCTTTGTGTTTTTGTTTTCCCCTATTACTGTGATGTCAGCAAAGAATATTATTGAGAGAAAATTAACTTCTTGAATAATTTTGTTGTTAGCAAATTCATCAAGCAGCTGAAGGTTCTTCACCTTATGCTGTCAGAACTATTTAATTTCTGTAAAAATGTTAAGATTAAATATAATGATAATGGTAAACCACAGCTAAACTGACAGAAACATGTTTGTTTATTTGATGCTAATTTTGAAGACTTTGTGAGGTTTGGAAAGAATTTAAATTCATGCTTGAAATGTATTGATTAGTGAGACTTAATTTTTCTTTAGCTCTCTCTGATAGTGTTGTAAATATTTTCATTTGTTATGCATAACAAAATATGCATTAATCTGTCAGAATATAAATGTGTTTCTGCTGGCCACTATGGCTTGAGGGATTTATTCTAAGTCAGTTGTGTTACTGTTTGCCCTCAGGATGTATAATATATATTTTAAGGGAATGTGGATTACTGCAAGACACTTATATTATTTGTGTGATTAATATTAGTGTTACAATGAATGAGGTCCTATGGTCTTACTTTGCTCTTATAGTGACTTAATCATTTCTCACAACAGTGAAGTCATCTTAATAAAACATTCCATATATTAGTTTGTTTTTTCTCAGATATGACAAATGCAGCTGCAGTAAGATGTGAATTTTCTGTTGTTAAATATATAGTATCATGAATTTAATTTACTGTAAGACATATACATGATAACATTATGTAGCAGAGTGAAATGTGAATTCAAGCCCATTTCTTGTAGCCCGGGTGGGACTAGAAGGAAGGCTATGGTAAAACAGTATATTTCTGAAGTTCATTTCTCAGCACAACCAACTTATTCCTGAAGTTTTGGATGTGGAATTTCACAATCAAAAAGGTCAGCCCTGTAGAGACATATTTAAAGTTTCACAGATGTAATTTGCCATGACATGTACACACACATGGTACTCTGCACACCTTGGGCTATGTCTCCCAGCACTGCATCTTCTCCTTTTTCACTCCAACGCATGGTCCCAAACTCATGCTGTTGGAGTGGAGTCCAGTTTAAGCAGCAAAAGCCATGATGGGAAGGATATATGGCTGACCTTTCCCCTCCATGCTGTGCTCTGTTCTATACTGCATCAACAGCCCTGCTAAGCTGTCTAAAGGGTGTGGAGAAGTCCCAGCTCACTGTGGATGCTCTCAGGGGATGCAACCTCCAAAGTGAATTTCGGGTCCATGATATGGGCTGAGAGGTGACCAATGGGCAGGCCTTGCCTGCCACCTTACCCATCAAGGTGGGGGATAGCTGCTGCAGTGATGGCATGAAGTCCAAGAGTTGTACCTGTCTTCTAGTGCATAAGCTATTCTCCAATTAAATTATTTAATCATTTTACTTCTTAACCACTATCAAAGTCTTAATATCTAAATCTTAAAGGAGCTCGTTCTGGAATTATGCTTCTGCATGGGGCTTGCAGAGGTGCCCCAAAACTGATGGTAGAGCATCAAAAGTGCTGGGCAGGAGCCCAGCCCCATGTAGGGGAAGTGGATGGGAGTCACCATTTCTTGTTAAGCAGTGAGCATTTGCATATTGTTTTAATTAGCTTTTAGATATGTTTACTATGACTATATTAGCACAGGCAAAGGTTGGCCTGGTACTCTTGAACTTCTTTAAAATCATTAAGCTAATAAGATGTATCATACACAGCAGCACAACACGCAGTTCAGTATGATATGTTTATGGTAATGGACATTGCCATGCACAAAAGCCAGTGGAACACTCAGTTAAGTAAATTCCCACCTGAATAGGGTGTCTGCACCCTTTCTGTGTGCCTGAACACTTGGGAAAAAGTCTGAATAGATGAATAATCTTTGCACTGTCTCCAAGTTGAATCCCTTTGCCCCTGTGGCAGGAGACCCTTCCTCTCCAAAAGCACTGTGTCCCCAGCAAGAGATGCAGCAAGAGATCCCCCAGCAAGTGGAGATGAAGGCTTTGGTGGCAGAGATGGTCAGCCATGGTGTCTAAGGTGCATAGATAACACCCCTAAATTTAACCCGTGCACTGCTGTGCCACTTGCTAAGACACTGGCTCTGTGTTAAGTGCTGCTTTATGGTACAGCAAATAATGGATGTTCAGGAAGCAGAGTCCCTTCTTCAAAGCTTTGGAAACAGCTAATGTGGTGTAAACAGGACGCTTTATGAAAGAACCTTAGTAAAACACTGGGTTTCTGACATAGGAAATGTGTAATGTATTTTACGGTTTAAAAGTACTTAAAATTATCATGCTTCTAGTGAAAGTTGTCTATAGTGCAAAAGAATGGTGTCAGTAATTACAATAAATTCAGCTAGGATACGGTGGACAAGAGCTTTAAAAACTTCAGAAACATCAATTAAAGCCCAAGTTCTGTGCAATAAGCATCAAAAATTGATAAAAACTCAAATTTAGGTTTTTAGATTTAGTGTTTAAATCAATCAACTGCAAACAAGATTTAATTAAAGAATATTATTTCAAAGTGTAATTACCTACTGGGATTAGAATGAACCTCTATTGCCCATAATGTTCTCCTACTGTGATCCCACACTGAAAAATGTTGAGTTTTAGATTAATATGCATCTTGTAACTACAAGTCCTAATCTCAATCTTAAAGGACATTTAAAACACACTTGGAACCTTCTATGCAATCAAGCACAGTGTGACTACAATGTCCACCATGCTAAATTTGTGATTACATTTTTTATGTGCATGATTTAAATCGCTTTAGCAGCCGTCCAGGGAGCATTTTACCCTGCATATTAATTACACAAAGGCTTTGTCATGTGAGGGTCTCAGTGGTCATGGTCTGTAATCCAGCTCATTTGAGCTGTGAGTACAGTTTTTGAGCATGCTGTGCACATCAAGATCAGCTATAAAGCTAGAATATGCTGAGATGGTTAACAGGTATGGTTCCTGCTTAAGGAATGAATGCCATTTATTTAGTTATATCTGCAAACTAATTGCTTCAAAATCTGAAACTGAAAAAGTGTGCTTTTGAAAGTACATGGTAGAACAGGGTCTGTTATTCCAGCATCTTCTTATCTCCAAAATGCAAAAATCCCAGGAAAAAATACTAGAAACAAACCACAATTTTTAATCAAATAGACACTGGCATTCTTTTGACTCAAGCAGCTGACAGTTAAAACTACTTAGTACTTCATATTTTTTGATTACTTCTTTCTTCTCATCTGAGCACTCTTTCCTTTATAACCCCCCCATCTAGTCTATTCTTTTAACTTGTACATCTTATTTAGATCATAAGCTTTCAGTTTGCCAGAAATTTACTCTTGTGCGTGGTGCTGCAAATCAATCAACTCTAACATTAATAAAGCTGTCGCAAACATTTTGATACACATACTTTTCTCTGCATGTATGTATTTTTTAGAACCTGATTTAATAAATTTAAAATCCATCATTATAGTACCTATGAAAAAATATGTTTTATGGTTAAATCTAGGAATACAAGGGATGAAAGAGCTGATGGGATCCCAGAGCGTTGCTTTCTAGCTCAGGAGGCCAGACTGGACTGCATTTGCCACATGCATTGCATGGTCCGATTCTCATCAATAAACCTCTTGTGTCAACAAAGAGACCAGGATTTGCTTTTTTAGTTTAGACATAGACCAAGTGCTTGAAATCCTTAATTATTTCTCACTTTTGAAACATTTAATTGAAGCCTTAAGTAGGCCATACTCATACTATTCTAATGAGATTTAAGGGACTAATCATATAGCAGAGATGGACTTGGAGCCTCTGTTCCCTTTTCTTTTGCACAAGAGCTAAATGAGAATAACTATACTTTAGAATGGTGTTCAAACCTTCAGAAAAAGCACTTTTTGACAGATCTGTGTGAGTGGTTTGTTGAAGGTATTGCCATGCAGAATCAGCTTACCAACAGACTTGCCAGTATTTAAGAGATAAATCTTACTAAATGTGTCTTCATGATTAATGGCAAAATTTTTGGTAGAGTTAAAAAACATGGTCACTGGGGCTGGCTGCTGGGAGCAGCTCTCGCAGCTCCCAAAGTGCCCCAGTGGCTCTTTGTGATGAGCTCTGCCCATTCCATGGATCTGGAATTAGAGAAAGTCTCCCCACCTGCATCTCCTGCTGCCAGGGGACCAAGTGCAGGGATGTGGTGAAGGGCAGCCTAGCACAGCAGGTTTGTCTTTGCTTGTTTCCTCTGCACCTCCTGCACTTAATGTTCACTCTGTGGGATCTCTGGTAGAGGAGTGAGCTGCAGCTAGGTCTCCTGCCACTTTCACCATGAAAAGCAGGCAGCTATGGCATGTTAGTGCATGGTAGATCAGAAAACATTCAAAATCCTGAGCCATACAGAATTCCAGAGTGTTAGGTGTTTACTGCATAACAGAGAGCCTTCTCAGGCTCTTGCACTATGCTCAGCAGAGAAATGGACTGAGTAGGCAGTGCAGTGACCAACAGGACTTGGGAAAGGAATTGATCACTTGACTGCTGATGAAATTTTCTCTCATTCTCTGGTTTTCTTAGAAAGCACAGATTACTTTTATACTCTTTGAGGTTTGTACAAATGCATATTTTTCAAAATGTGTATTTAGAAAAATCAACCACATTTCAAGTGATAGGATTTTTCAGTTACTAAAAGGAAACTTTTTCCTCTCAATTTCCCCTGTTTTTTAACTTGATTTTATTAAATATCAGAAGATACTTTACCTGTAAAAAGAAAAAATGCTCAAGCAAATATATTTGGAAAATGTATTTTTCTTGTTCTAATCCCTGTTTGTAGTTGTGCATATTCTGTTGGTGTTAACACATAGGGAAGAAAACCCAACCCCTTTTCTAAATAATCTGGAATAGGGTATGTTATAGTTCTTCCTCGTGAAATCTGATAGGTATTTTTGCATGGTAAGGATACTGATAGGATACCAGTTGGTGAAAGAAATAAGAGAGGGATGTCTGGGAGTAATTTCTTAATTCACGACCAAATTTAAGAGAAACAAAGTAATTTCAGTTGCATCATTTGAATGGAAACCCTTCTTCTACATTTTTCTTGAGATTTTAAATACTAAACAAGAAAGCAAATTGGAGAGGAAAACCCAACAAAAAAAATATGCTCTGTTTAGCTTTGAAATATTCATATAAAATATTTTTAATGTTTTGTTTGGGTTTTTTTTTTCTTTTTTTTTTTCTTTTTTTTTTTTTTCTGCACTGGAAGCTGTCAGATTTAACCAAATCTGTGAATTTGAATCTTTGAACAGATATTTTCCTGGGGTTTTGGTTTTGTTTTTCCCCAAAATATGATCAGACTAACCATAACACACACACACATTATCACTATATATTCTTTGCAGTTCCACTTCTGGTGTTTCCTGATGGGAACACGTGCTAGCTTCAGAGCAGCTGGTTATTTACCCTGTCCAGTGGAGTGTGGTCAGTGCTGTATGGCAGGCGCGATTCTGTGCCCAAGGCAGCTCAGGCACTGCCACTCTCCAGGCTTCCTGCAGAACTTTCTTTTTCTTGAAACTTATGCTAAAAGACACATGCAGATTTTTGAAGTGAAAATGCCATTTCAATGCTCAGGCTGTGCCTCTAATGTGTTTTATAGTGCCTTCTAATAAAGATGCACATTAATGAAATCTATACTTGCAAGTTGGGAAGCCATTTTTCTTGAAAACCCACCCCAAATCTGTGGCCTTTTACATTAAATTTTAATCAGTCTTGAATTTTGAAATCTCAGCATAAAGCTGTTGATATCGGTCTCCTTTGATAAATTATAAAGGTAAACTTTAATGAACAGTGAATAGAATCACCTTTGGTACTTGGGGGTAATAGAATAAAAAACCAAACAAACACATTTTTCTTACTGCCACATGCCTCTCCTTAATAATAAGTTTTGTGTCTTCTGCAGAAATAGATGCTGTATAAAGTCTCATTAAATTAGCTGACTGATGGAATAAATACACAGCCCATGGCTCTCCAGTCCATAGTAAACCAAGCAAGGGTCTTGATATCTCAGAGTTCTGCTTATTTACACATGCCTTGGACTCTTCTCACAGATATGTAAATTATTCTGGTTAAAACTAAATGCTAAAGTCTACACCATTAGTCTTCCACTTCATGATCTCCACATGGGGCTGTTAGAGGGATAATGTACCATACAATACACGGTTTACTTTTAATTAATAGAAAAAAAATGTGAAATGAATATTAAATGTAGCTTAATGTGAAAGAAACCTCAAAGCAGTATGGTTGTGGTTTTTTGTTTTTTTTTAAATATTCAGCTCTGCTTCAGCATTAGAAAATATAGAATGTAGTAACAGCCTGGAAACATCATTAAAGCATGTGAAAAGAAGGAGAAGCAGGTAAAGACACGGGCAAAAAGAGATTAGCCCAGCCTGTTTGCCCTTGGAGGGGGAACGCCTGTCGGGGAGGCATGAGGGACTCTGCCCCAGATACCAAGCATGGTTGTACTCACAACTCCCTGGGCACTCGGCTGGAGCTGTACCCCACCACATAACACATGAATTGCAGAATCTGGTATTAAATCTTAATATAAAAACAACCTCATCAGATACAAGCATTTAATTAAAACACAAGATCTGTTTGTGTGCGTTATAATTCAACGTGTCAAAATTAATACCCCTGTTTTTAATAAATAGAATTACCAATTCACAAACAGTTTATCACACTGTTTGCAACAACAGAATGGAATTTTAATTATATACCATTATTTATTGCAACTAAATGAGCGCGTTCCATAATATTTGCCGACAGCACAAGTTAGGATTTAAGAAGAAAAGCTCTGTTAAGTCCTGATTTTCTCAGGTGGCATCCCCTTTGTCTCACCTAGGATAAGGTACAAATCTTGGAATGAGACAAAGACTGTGAACAGCCCTGCGGAGGCTTTAGGAGATAACAAGGTACTCATTGAAGGCACTTATTTGTAAGATTAAAGGGTTTGAACTAAAGCCTGAAATTAGTAACTTTTCATCCCTTTTACTCAGGCAAACCATTATTTTGCAACAAAATAAAGGCCCTGCATTTTAAAGGCTCTTCAGCAAGCGGAGTGTGAAAGCAAATGCTACTTGCTAATTTCTAAATTATTCATACATTCTTAATTGTGATGTTATCCTTATAAATGATAGTAATGGTACCATTTAAAGCCTAAAAACTGGCACGCACCTACCAGTGAAATTGTTCCTTTAATGCATGGCAGCTGAATCTTTAACACGGGATAAATGAGAAGACTCTGCTGGCAAAAAGTGAGGCACTTGATTTTTACAAAGTTATCTGAGCCAACTGCTGGCTAGGAAGGGATATCCAGTGTGTAATTCCTGAGGAAATCTCACAGACAGGATAGATATACGGACCTGGGCTCCAGCTGGAAGATACCAGTGAAATTCACCAGCAAGAAGTTCAACTTCCAAGCAGTATTTCTATCTTTACTAGAAAAATTACATAGTTTGCACACACATGTGAACAAGGTAAAAACATGAACCTCAGCTGGAGAGTGGTGATTTTACATGAGCGGCTCAGCCTGGGCTGGTGCCATAGACCAGTAGTGGCCTGAGCCTGTGGCTTGGAGAGATTTCCTTGCTGTGGTCTTCACTGTGTTCCGTCATAGGTAGGTAGAACCATATGACATACCTTCCTATAGCATGGTATTTCTTCTAGCAAGCAAGAAGAATTGCAGAAGAAATATAGCCCGTGAAGAAGAAGTAGGACCTGGAGTGGGTGGTGCGAGTCATCTCTCAAGCAACAGGCTGGTGCAACAGTCAGTGTTCCTATTTCAGAGAGGGTACAAGGCATATTTAAAGAAGGCACATCCCTTCTTTTTGGTTGAAACACAATATTGTTCTGAAACTTGCACTTTTTAGGAATTGGTCATTGAAAGCAAAAAATAAACCTCAGAACTTCAAACACTTGTTTTTATTATTTAAAGTGTGCAAAGTCTGCAAAGTCATGTTGGTTCAAAAAAATTCAGGAGGTGCAAGATTGGAAGTTTTTTAAATCCACTGATCAACAGCTGAGCACTAGGCTTTTGTGCACAAAGCTATATTGATTTCTTTGTGATTCCTGAAGTGGGTCACAGTTTGGGAGGCTTTTAAGGGCTTTTACATCCTCTTATTTTTCCAGACACTCATTCCTACCATGCTTTTTTGCAGTCAACCCAGTCACATTACTCTTTGAGGCAGCTGCCAATGCTTCAGCCGAATCCCACCAAAGCTAAGAGTGTATTGCCACAGGTGGTGGTAATGGCAATCATCTTTCTTGTTGTCTTGGTGTGGCCACCTGGGTGAGAGGAGTAGTGTGTCTGGGAAAGGAGGGTCCTGGGAAATTTCCTTCATTAACTGATGGGGTGGGAGAAAAGCAGTTCTTGGGAATGTCAAGCAATGTTCTCCAGTGGAGTTCTGGGGACAAGACTGGTTAGGTAAGCTCTTAGTGAGTGGAAGTGGAAAAAACTCTGTTATTTGGATATGGGATATTTTTAAGTTATTTGTAGCTTCTCCAGAAGCAGTAATCAAGCAATATATTTAAAGTATAGTTTTTGTCTTAAGATGCATTTTTTGTGAGTCATTGAGACTGCTGGTAGCTTGCATTTTACTGGGCTCTGAGGTGGTATAAATCAGGTGGCTTTTGTTTCTGTTTGGTTTCACTATCTGTTCCTCCTACCCCTGCCAAAGCCCACTGAATAGACAGAGATGATGTGGGTCGCTGAGGAAATGTTGTGATGTGGTCTGGTTTTTAATCTTTTCAGAATAGTTATTGTTGGTTACTAAAATGTTAAATTTGGGATGGGGTGAGGAACTTTGAAATTATTTTAGTGGAGCCTGAGACTTTTCTGAAGCTTTTAGTGGCAAAATGGTCTTTAGAAAACCTTGTGTGTTCTGTTTTCTGCACTATGTTAGCTCTAAACTGATGTTTCTTCTTAATGCAATCAATTTCTAGATAGTTTTTATAATTATATTTATTGAATGCTTCTTTGGTGCCTCTCAGGTTGTCTTTTGGAGTGAAGTCCCCAAGTCTGGGGTGGCTGGGACTTTTTGTTTCTTGGATGCTCTTGAAGTTAAGGAAAAGGTCATATTGTCCAGGGAAATGCTTTTTGCCTTCCAAGATTTAGCTGTAAAACTCAGGAAGGATGCTTGTTTATTAGGGTAGAATAGTGTCATGGGTTCAGCAGCAGCAGTCATTTTTCTTTAAGTAGTAGCTGGTGTAGCACTGTGTTTTGGGTTTTCGGCTTGGGAACAGTGCTGATAAC
>JASSUY010048430.1:0-39146 GCA_032466535.1 Forpus xanthops
GATACGGTTGGCTTTCTGGGCTGCAAGAGCACACTGCCGGCTCATGTTCATTCTCTCATCAACCAACACCCCCAAGTGCTTCTCCTCAGGGCTGCTCTGAATCTCATCTCTGCCCAACCTGTAGCTGTGCTTTATGTATGAGTAATCCGTACATAAAGCACAGTGGTGACAGATGTACTGTTTCAGGTTTCAAATAGTATGGCTTTGTTAACACCTTGCTATTGAACTCATTAAATTTACCTGGAATGAGTGTCCTATGCTGCTGTGGCTGGAACGAGAACCAGAACAGATAGCTCACTTGGTAAGAAGCCAAGCCCTTCCACATAGCACAGCCATGACTTAGCCTGTTGGTGCTCTGATTTTTCCTCAGCTAGTCTTCTCTTACCACAAGCCTGGTGGCCTGATGCCACCTCTTTGCAAATGTTAATTGCTTTGTGCTGTAGATGTGGTTATCCTGGACACATTATTGTACCTTGTGATGCAGATAACAGATAAAAAAGGATTTGTAAGGTACTTAAGCTGGTAACTTCTATCTGGGTTGCCTGTCTTAGACTTAGTAAAAGGGTTATGAAAAGGGAACCATATGGGTGAATTCCTGGTGAACAGGAATTTCAAGAGGATGACAAGAAACTGGTTAGTGCTTATCAAATTCTCTTCCAGTTCATACACTGAATAGGGTAATTTATTTCAGAGCAAATCTGCCTTTTCCAGAATAACATCCTTTTTGAAATAGCATCCACACAGGGCACTAGGCTGTTCTACTTCTTCTGTACTTACGGTTTAACTACCTTTTTCAAGTGTACGCAGTAAAGCCCTGCTGATATGAGATGGTGTGTTCTTGTTTATTAATTACACCTAGCTTGATTAAATTTGTGCTTTTGTTTTTTCTTTCTTAGAAAGGGTCTGCCATGAAAGGCTTGCAGATTGCTGGTCCAATTCCCACCCACTCTCTGGAGCAGTCTGGGCCTCCCATTGGGAAGAAAGGAACCTCAGCACTCTCAGCTCTGCTGCAGATGGAAGCCAGTCAGAAGTGAGTCTCTACAAGCAGGCCATGTGAAGAGCACAAGAACGTTCTCCTTATGTATCCCACCTAGGCTGGCTAAAGCAGATTTGGGGAGCTTTGCCTTACAGAAAGTGATGTGGAATTCTGCTTCTTTAGTATTCCTTTGGCAGGGCTTGGGAAACACTGGGCTTTTCCAGTGACTTCCTTGTATTATGTTTCCATTAATAGAACAAATATAAAAAACTAGAGAGGAACATGAGAAGTGAATGCCTGGTAACCTGGAAGGAGCATCTTTTAAGTTGCATCTCAGTCCATTGCACATCACATTTGTCATCTGTTTGTGATTTGCTAATACAGTTGTATACACATAAGAGCATCTTTACTGGGTCCTAAGTGTACACAGGTACACCACACTGATTGAGTGGTCTCGGTATAAACATTGGGTAGCAAATATAGTCTGGACAAAATAGCTTGTTTTCACTTGTTTCAACTTCTGAGGTTCTTTTCAGTATTGATCTAGACTGGCTCAGAGAAGCTCTGATTACTCATATCAGAGAAGCTGCAAACACAATTTAAAACATTGTTGCTGTTAAATACATACCAAATGTTAATGTTTTGGTAATGATAAGGTAGTATTACATATGCATAATAAAACTGAGTAAGATCTAGAGTCCATGTTGTTCATGTAGGGTAAAAGTACTTACAAACATTAGATTGCATGGGAGAGCAAATGCCTGAAAATAGAGTAGTAACCCTCTGCAGCGCTTCCCCTGGGTGGGAGCTGATACAGAGTTTGTTTGAACAAATTGAATTCCTTCCTTCTGTTCCAGGACACTGGGGGAGCAGCAAGCAGCAATGCTTTCTGGAAAGAGCTCTGGACAGCCCTCAGAGAGTGGGAGCATTGCTATCACACCTACCTACATGGACAGCCCTCGCAAGGTAAGGACTTTCTGGTCTTTCTTCAGCTACTATTTTTACATTTCTCAAATAATAGATTGCTTCTATAAGCAAATGGGTGCATCATGCCACATCTTACTATAGAATCCAGCAAGGACTGGTCCTGTACTGGAGATGCCCTTAAGCCTTTGTGTGCAAGGGCATAGGAAGAAGTTGGGGTACAACTCTCCAACCGTGAGAATGAGATTAAATTCCTGGGATACTGTCCCAGTGTGTATTTCTAATTTAAGTGGTATTTATTAATTAGTCAATTTCCTTTTCCAGTAGCACATTTCATTTCAGTCAGGGTTTGATTTTCAGATTTAGTAGGTCAGTGCTGTCTCCAGCTGCACGAAGGTTGTCTTTAAGAGGAAAGTCAAGCTCTAGACCATGACTGTGAAACTTCAGTGGAATTTTAACAGCAGGAACTCCAGTCACTTGCTTCTGCTTAAAGGAGAGGATGTGTTCCTGAGTAGTGATTTAGATGCCCTTCTTTCACTGGCTGAACTCCAAGCTGGAGAAAGCTTTCTTCCTGGAGCTTTCTTCAGACAGCCTAAGAAAAGATTATGCTGTCCCCTCAGCCTTCCTGTGGGTGCCAGGAGAGCAGGAACTCTACCTCCAAGTCCAACCAGAAATATTTGACGAATGAAGATACAGCACTTTGGTGTGATCTGGCTTTGGGTTTAACAGTTGAAATATTACAGTGAAAAAGTTCTTAGATTCCCTGTCAACCATCTCTTTCAGTATTTTTCTCTTCCCACCTGCTGTTTCCACAATCCATCCTTTTCTGCCACCACCAGGGACAGGTGTTGAGTTATTCTGGAGACCTGGATATTCCTAGTTAAATTGATAGAGTAACTGCAGCCATCTTCATAACAGACACCTATTTGTAAAATGAGTGTTTCCAAAACACAGATGGGATTCTGGAGCAGGTCATGCTAGGCTTGGAGAAAATAGGTGCAGAAACTGGCTTTAGGCATGTTTGCAAACTTCCAGATCATAAATTGGGCCTTGCATTCTCCTCTTCAACTGCTTTGGAAAATCAGCTTCATCAAACTTCCCTCTTTAAATACAGGAATTGCAAATTCCTCTTTCTACCAGTAAAGCCAGTGAAGATTATATCTAGGATACAGGACAGAATCTGGTTGTTCTGGGCAGAAAGGGAAAAAAGTCAAAATTGGCTTCCTCAGCAATGGTGCACTGGTGTGTTGGAAGCCAAGTAGCAGGCATTGCACTACCAGTAAGTTGTGAAAAGCAAATGGGATTTTGTGTAAATTTAAAAGTAACTATGTTCAAAAGCCTTTCTGTGGGGCTAATTGGAGAATCTTGAAGAGCAAGTTATCAATTGAAAGCCTTTCACACTGCAGTAGTAAACAATTCTTTAAGTATTTACATATGGGGACTTGGAGAGAAGCAGTTGGGATCTCGAGATTGATGGCTTGCACTTGTTGGAAAGGTGCTGGTGGACAGGTAGCCTGATAAACAACTTTGTGCTCACTTGGAAACATTGGCAAGTGTGCACCTTATGTTTCCAGGATAACACAATCCCTTTAGGGCTCACCAGCATGGGTATGTCCAGAGACTTGCAGCCAAAGTACTGACAGCTTGTCACAGCTGCGTGCTCTGTCAGTAGCCAGGGGCAAGTGCTTTTCTAGGATGCTGTTCAGTGCTGGAGTTATTCCAAAACAAAACAGAGCTGCTGGCTCCACCTTTACTCCATTGCAGAATAGAACTGACAAGTCACTTCAGCCAGGTACTGGACAATACAATGCAGGTTTACCACAGTGAGTTAGCTTGATGTGTAATCTGTTTGGGAAGTCCTTGCCTGTATGGATAAAGAATGCTTGGCTCTGCTTCTGTGCTGCATAACTTGCCAGCCATGTAACCCTGATGCTGATTCTTTCCAGAAAATATACGTACATAACAGGGTAAGTATCATTCTAACTGCAGGCTAGCCAAAATATTTTGCCTAGGAAACAGAATAAAGAATTGCAAATAGGGAATGAAAATCTGGTTGAGTTCTGCTGCATTGTCTTATGTGATAAGAGAATCTTGACACATCTTTGAATAGCAGCCGGGGATAAATTCATCCAGGGTTTGCAAGTAGGTGGGAACGTAGTGCAGGCAGGATCTTCATTTGGCATGATGTATTAAACACAGTGTTGGAAAGATCCGTGTGTTGAATTTTTCTTCCCTTTGTACCATACCAGATCTGCATTTGAGAGGAAGAATGTGCTTCCTGAAAGTGCTTCCTTGCCTCTCCTTTATCATTTGAATGACTGACAGACTAGAAAATTGCTGTCTGTCTCTGGATGTTTGTCACGACACATGCAGTTCTACAGGTTTCTGTATCACTGTTCAGCTTTGCGTTTGGGATGGAAACCCACATACTTTTAAGCTCAAGTCTTTCTCCTGTGAAGCATGGAGAGAAGGCTGTAGTTTCAGTTGGCTTCTGATCAGTGTGGGTTTCAAATCTTTGAAAAAAAAATCTGTGCAAGAAGAGCACTGTCTTGTTACCGAGAGAGAAAGTGAAGGTATGTGTGTGAGTGACTCCTGATGCTTGCATTCTGCTGCATCTCATGTGCTGGGTCTGTTTGGGATTTACATTCTCCTCGTACTTTCTCTCTGTGGTCATTTCATACTTGCACAACATTGTATTTGCTTTTCTTCAACTCCTTGTTCCTGTTGCTGTTGCCATTAATGGGCCTACTTCCTCTGATGCCTTCAGGATGGGGCCTTCTTTATGGATTTTGTTCGCAGCCCACGTACAGCTTCAACCTCCTACTCACAGGTTAGTTTTAAATGGGGTCTTGTCATCTCTAGCTTTTGGACTGAGGTGATGAAGAGCATTTGTTGTCCTGAGCTTCCCATGTGGGGAACCTGTGTTAGTTTCCAGATCTGCTTGTTGAGAACAAAATGCATTAGCAGAACAAAGTGGCTGGTGGTGGTGGATATGAACATTGCCTTCCACCGTTCAGTGTTTGTGATGTGCTTTGGCTGTTCATGTGCCCTGCTTTACTGTCCTTTGCAGTGCTGTCTTGTAAACTACCGAACATTGTCTTTTTGTGTTCTAGTAAGTACTTGTTTTCCATCTTCCCTTGCTAAACAAAATGGCAACAGCTTACTCATCTCATTCTTGGCTGAATTTCTTCGGTGGCTCTGACTGACAGGTGGCTCTGGGGAGATCCAAGTCAAATTGTGTCCTTGAACTCGTAGGCAACTGAGGGCTGAAAATATTGGTGTCATCTTGGTGTGAAAGAGTCATCATGACAGAAGTTGTTTGTACACTTAAATGCCGGTTAGGAGTTAGCAATAACACAGTGTGTTAGTAGAAAATACTGCTGGTTGAAGTGAACTTTGAGGTGGGAGAGTGGATTTAGCTTGCTGTGAGACTGTAGATTCCATGTTGGGAGCATCTGCCATTTTTGGCTGTCCAAAAAGGGTCATCTGCCATTGCAGAGTGAGACAACTTCGAGATGTGGGAAATGGCATAAAGAAAGGACTCTGGTCTGGCTATCAGACTGAAGCCGAACCACCGGCTTTGTGATTTTCAGCTGTGCATATGCTGTGGTTTCATCATGGCAGATCAGCCTTCATATTTACACCAGTTTGAGTTGCTGAGTTACTCTGCTGTTCGTGTTCCTCTTCCCCACCTCTCCAGCTTTTATATAATGCGCCTTTCCTAAGCCGTACGTGTTAATGACAGATGGCAGTTACAGACTGTACTTTGCTGAATCTTTCTGCGTTCATGCTCTTTCTGAGATGATTTTATGTTAATTTTGTGAACTATTCAGTCTACTGTTGGAATACTGCAAGTGTTCCTGCGGGAGGAAAGTGTTCTTGTTGTCTTGGCGACATAGGTGTGGGTGGGTGCCAACCCGCCTCCTGATACTACCCTAAGAAAGGAAGGAGGATGAGTTGATTTTGTGCATTATGAAACTTGAATTCGTGTGATACATTTGTGTATTTTTGTCTGAGAGTTAAAGTTAAAACTATTTTTTTATTAGCTGCCTACTACTTTCCTGTAGTGATTAAGTTCCTGTTCTGCCCATTGCATGTTTATAGTCAAAGTTATTCACTCAAGTTGAAAATGTCAGGTTGGGACTGGTGTTTCTGGCTTGCCAGGAGCTTTCTCAACAACTGTTACTGGGTTGGTAATCCTCATCTTTACTAGGGTCTGAATTTTATGTTTGTCAGTAGCTCTGTAGTGATGACAAAAGTAAGACTGTATTTATCCTTTCTGTGTATGCTTGTGCTTGCCTTATAGTATTGCTGCTTGTTAACTAACTTATGCTGAGGTACAAAGAATGTGGGGAGGGGAGAAAATAGGCAATGGATTGCATCATAAATTTCACAGAGGCATTACTGTGTTTACTCCTTGCAGGTGTCCATAGATCAGTCAGTTCCTGTGACCTCAGAGGGCAGCACATTGATAAACATGGGGCAGTTACCCGATAGGGGCAGCACGCAGACCTTGGGAAGTTCCCAGAGTGTTGCAGACCAAGGATACACCACAGCTGGTGCTGCAGAGGGCAGGTAAGAGAAGCACAACAGTGCTGGACTGCAGTTCTGTTCACTTGTATTCCTCTTTCTGGTGTCAAGGAATGGGTACTTAAAAAGGAACCTAAGAACAAGATGTGCTGTGTCTGTCAGCACTAGATGGCACTTGTCACAAGACCTTGCTGCAACATTTACACATGCTGAAAGAGTGGTAGTAAAATAAGCCTTGCAACCCAGTTTTCCAGAATTAAATGAACACAAAGCCTGATTTCCCCACCCACAAACCCAGCTTCATTCTTCAAGACGTGAAGAATGAAGAAATACCATTTCTGAAACCTGTTAGCAGAAAACCAGGCTTAGAATTGAATCTGTCTTCTGTCTGTTCTAGCAAAGGGGGGGCCCTGCAGATCTAATTGAATCGAGGTTGATGAAATCCAAGAGGTTCTAATGTGGAGGTGAGACACTGTGGAGGAAGCAACGTGAAAAATGAACTATATTAGCACCTGTTTCCTGTGGTTGTATATTACAGTTTTTAAAATATTCCAACCTTGAAATGTTTCCTCTCCATCACTCCTGAGTACGGCTGTGTGTGATGTAGTGTGCTTTGAGTCAATAGGACCTGACCGCCTCAGGGGAAAATGCAGGTCTGATGCTTTTAGTTGTGCTTCTTGAGATGAAAAAGGAAATAAATGTGGCAAAGTCATTGTTGGGAAGAGAAGAGAGAACATTTTTCTTTAATGCATGTATTTCAATAAATCTGGCAGCTTCCTTGATTTTTGAACATGCTTCTGTTTAATTCCCAGCTCCCAGCAGTGTTCAGCAAGCACTCTGACTTCCTCCTCCACACTGGTAGAGATTCTTGATGCCATGAAACACCCCACGTAAGTTTTTAATGTAAATGTGCTTAACGTTTGTCTAGATGTATTATAAGAGGGCATGGAGTCAGTCAAAGGAAAGCCCCATGTCAGCTGTGGAAGTTTTAAGCTTCCTTTTATTATTCAGTTTCAATCTCTTCAACAAGAAATTTTGTTGAGGTCTGAGTATTGCTGCAGAGACTTCAATTAATAGAATCCCAGAATCTTGTCAAATCAAGTCTCAGTAAGACACCAATGTGCTGTCAGTGTCAGCTCTCCATGCTGTTACCAGAAGCTAATGATGTGCTGCTATGGGGGTGCTGTGTCCAGGGTCTCTTATCTCCCTTTTTTTCCCAGCAGTAATTTTGCCTTTGTAACTTAAGAGGAGTGTCAGTCAGTCCATGTTAACATGTGTGATTGCTGTGATTCAGCACAGGGATCCAGCTGCTCTCTGAACAGAAGGGCCTCTCTCCGTACTGTTTCATCAGTGCGGAAGTTGTTCACTGGCTGGTGAATAATGTGGAAGGTGTGCAAACCCAGGCCATGGCCATCGACATAATGCAGGTAAGAGAGCTATCCAGGGGTGCCTGGAGGGCCAGAAATACCTTACCCTGTGAAGAAGTGGAATTGTAGAGGAAAGTGTAGCAGTAATTCCTGTTTCTTATTAAAAGCCTCTTATTGATAGATATTGAAAACAGTGTTCAAGAGAATACGAGTTGGAGCTAGATGATCTTAAGGTCCTTTCCACCCCTAACTATTCTATGATTCCATAATGACATTTTTTGCATTCCCTATCACAAACCAGCAACATATTCTTTGATACTAATACATATTACATTTTCCCACTTGCATACGATAGCAGTTCTGTGTATAATCTCCAGTTAGCGGATACTTAACAAGAACTCTGTTGTGTTAGGATTATTAGGCACTACAGTGTGATTTGGGTTGTGGTTCAGTTTTGGTTTTTCTTCTGATAGTTAGTTAATGAAGTCATAATAAATCTAGCATATGACTTTTCTTTTGTGGGTGCTGAAATATGCACTCTTTATGCAAGACACGTTGCTTGTGTTCATGGATTTTCATTCTTTTTCTTCCCTAGTGAGCTGTGTCAGGGGCAGAAGGTTGGAAGTGTTGGGAGTTTATTCCTCTGCTGAGATCCCATATCAATTAACAGAGAGCCCAGAACGTTTCCAACCTCTTACCTTCCTATAAATCCATTTATAAAACCAGAGCAGGGAAAGGGAGGAAGGCTGACCTCTACAGAAAGGCCAAACAATTTTTAGGGAGATAAGCACTTGCTACATGTGCTGAATATCAAGAGATAACATTGTGGTATTCTCGTTAGGCACATATCTGAACAAAAAGATGTCAAGAAAAGGAAGATTATTTCCTAATGTTCTGCAGCAACCTCTATGTAACTGGAAAAGTGACTTCTCCTTTCTTATTGTATTTGCTGTGTTCTCTTGTTTTTGTTCAGAAAATGCTAGAAGAGCAGCTTATTGTCCATGCGTCTGGAGAAGCTTTACGAACCTTTATTTATGGCTTTTATTTTTACAAGATTGTTGTGGACAAAGAACCAGACAGAGGTCAGCATTGTGTTACTACAAGCCTTTCCTCATCACCCCTTTGCGTGATCACTAGCTGTGCTTGACTCTTATGGGTGCTGCAGCAGAAACGCATTTTGAGAGCTGCAAATCCACTGCTCTAAAGAGAGTCAAATTCATCCTTTTTGGTTAATGAAAGAAAGAAAAAAGGAATTGCGGTTAACGTAACTTTTTTTTTCCCCTTCCTCTTTTTCAGAAAGAATTACCACTTTCTCTTGATCATGAGCACTTGTTTCTAACTGCAGTCTGTCCTTCCCCTTGCTTTTTGTTCAGTGGGCATGCAGCAGCCTGCCATGTGGCACACAGCTGCCATGGATGACTTCTCTGCCTTCCAGAGGAAATGGTTTGAGGTGGCGTTTGTGGCAGAAGAGCTCCTGCACTCAGAAATCCCAGCGTTCTTCCTGCCCTGGCTGCCTAGCCGCCCAGCCTCCTATGCAAGTAGGCACAGTTCCTTTAGCCGCAGTTTCGGAGGACGGAGCCAGGCAGCTGCACTATTAGGTAGATGCACAGCACAGGTGACAGCTGGGGAAGTTCAAGGGGGTAGTTTGAAAGGGGAAGAGCAGCCAGCCAAGGGTATGATCTCACGTGGACCAGCAATTAAAGCTGCAAATTTCATGCTGGCCTTAAATGTGTCTTGCACATGGACTTGTTCTCATATGCTAGAGATGTGTTTCACTGGCTGAGTGAGCAGTTTTCACTTCTGAGTACTGGAATACAGGAAAAAGAATTCTTTAAATATTCCTTGTTCCTGAATCCCCTCCCCATGCCATCCTCTTGAATTCAGAGAGGAAGTACTGACTTGGTCCTTGTAGATCCAAAGAGACTCTTCACAACCTGTAGTGAGCATGGAGGGATAAGTTATAAGTACAGCAGAACAACAAAGCTGTAAAACATTTATTTTAGCTCTAAATATAATAGCTCTAAAATTATATGTCTAATAGCTGCTTAATGGCAAAAGCCACAGTGAAATACAGATGTATTAAAAGTCTTCTGTGATATGCTGGAGGCTTTTCAGCTAATCTGAACAGTGTATACCCAGACTTCCTATATTAGTGTCTGGGAAGCCCAGCTACAAAAAGCATATGGAAGATCTTATATATGGAAGACCTTGATGCTGGGCAAGGAACCATTATGGTATCTAAAGTTCTGTAATGTGCAAAGTATACACTGACTGCAACTAACAGCCCATGAAACACCCTGGCTGCATGACTGATTGTGTTGCTTTGTCAGCTTTCTGTGGCATTTCCAGGCCAGCCTGAGTCACTTGCTTTTGTTCCTCTTTCTCTGTTTAAAATTATGAGAAAAATCATTGCTATGGAGCTGCAACTTCAGGTTTCTTCAGATGCATCTTCTAAAGCCCTATCATTTAAGGATAAAAAGAAAATTCTGCTGTTCTCCTGTTTCGTGTATTTCACCTTCTGAAGAGAATTTACTGCTGGTGTAGTGTCTCTTAAACCTGAAGTTACAGTAATCCTTGTGTATTTCTGAAAGCCTCGTTTGAAGAGGAACAGCATCAGAAATGAGAAAGCATTAGGGATAGGAAGTCTAAAATAATGGTTGATTCCCTGAAGTCAACATATTCAGGATATTCTTCCCTGCACACACCAAATCTGATGCCTTGGCTATCATACAGCCTCATTAACTCAGTGATGGGCCAGAGCTGAAGCCTAAATGTAGGCTGGTATGAAAGTACTGGAAAGGCTGGAGGTGCTTGGGCTGGATCCTGTTCATGCTTTGATCTCACGCTCACTATTTAGCTCAAAAAAACCACTCTTCTATGTCTGTTCTCTTGTGAAATGAGAAGGCTGAGATGCTCAGTAAGCTTGCACCTGGGGCAATGGGCAAAGAAGGAAGAGTGCTTTAGTGCCCTTCTCGCATTTTCTTTAATGCCAGCCAGGGCAGTGTGTTCCCTCAGCATGTGACATAGTTACACACCTGTGTAGCCCTCTGATCTATTTTGGAATATGACTGTTCTGCTATTTAATTAATTTGCAGTTCTTGGATGAATGAAAAATGCCTCCGGATTGCTCATGTGCTGGTTACTCCAGCAATAAGAGTTCCTTGGAGAAAAATCCAGTGTGGAACTTCTTTCTTACAAGGCAACTGGTTTAATTGATGTTTCTGTGCTGTCCCTCCTCTAAACAGTACTCCAAAAAACCCTTCATCAGTTCATCTGAGGCAAGGAGCTTTACTAAACCCAGATGACCTCTGGTCCACGTGACTTCATTTGTTCCTCTCTTGGCTTTGATTTGGTTGTGGTTTTTATTTCTTCCCCTCCCCACCTTCCCTAAATGTCAGGCTGTGACTTGAAATTGCATGCAAGGTTTGGGAGCTCTGGAACAAGCTCCACACATCTCAAAGATCTTTATCCCTCCCAGTTCCCCTATCACTTGCCCAATGATTGTCCTCTTTCCCTTCCCAGTGAAGTCTGACCTGTGATACACCTAATCTTGTCCCTTTTGATTTATAGCAATGCATGCACTAGCAATTGTAGCCTTGTATGTAGTGTAGTCTATAACTGGAGAATAACCTGCCTGCTCCTCTCCGATTTACTCTATAAGACATTATTTAAATATTCAGTGGTACAAGATAATTGGGAAGCAGGTGAGTCCTCTTAAAATCAGATTTGCTAAAGCCAGACTTTATTCCATTAAAATTTAGTTGGTTTTAATCTGAAGCTTCTGAATTCAGACACATGGATATTTCTCATCAGTTTTCAAGGGCCTTTTGATGAGCTCACCTGGTTGGACTGTGTTCCTGTTGCTTTACATGTGTATTACAGCTGCAGACAAGGTGGAGAGAGCAGCTCCAGCCCTAATGGGGAGTCTGCATTACCTGGAAAAAGGATCAGTCTAAGGGAGCAGGGAGCTCATTCTTCACAGCGTGCTAGTTTGGGCACACTGGACTGTGGTGTTATCACTGACCTCTGAGCTAATGACCAACATCTACCTAACTGAGCTGCTTTCACTCTACAGCTTTGGGATGTTGCTTTCCAGCATACTTAGTTACAAAACTGGCATCTTTTAACCACGAGGGTTGTATTCACAGTGATACCCCACTGAAAATGAGCAAGAAAATCACAAGATGTTGGTCTGACGATACCAGACCAACTCAGAAACTGCAGATTTTACATTTCCAAACCCAAAAATGGATCTTATTTACAAAACTGAATGATTTTCTTCTATTCTTATTGGGGTTTTCTCTCTATTTTTTTTTTCCTAAGCTGCGGTAATAGCAATATAAAGGATTTTCTAATAACCTTGAAAGCTGTCTCCAGCTACCTTGCAGCAGAAGTGAACTTTCCATCTACCTCGAGGAAGAACTTTATTCTTTTTTTAAACACCATTAAGCCATTAAATTATAAGGTCATTTAAAAGCTGACTGTATCAAATGGTGCACATCTTCCTCTACTTAAGAAATAACAACATCTATCCCTCATGCATGCAATAATGTGCAAGGTCTTTTCAACGGTATTGCACCTTTGTTTTTTGTCAATTGTTAACATTATAGAAATGTTAAATTATGTCTTTGCCTGAAGAAAAGCTGGAAGTGACAGCATGGTTATGGCTCCTAGCAGGACTTTGGTCTCAGAATCGAGAGACTGGAGTTCTGTCCCTGGCCTTGCAGTTGCAGTATGACACCAGCCAGGTCACTTCCACTTTCTATGCTTCTCTTGCCTGACAGCTGAGATTTTCTTTCACTGGGATGCTGGGATGTAGGGCACAAAGGGAGCTGGGTGTGGGTGCTATCCCAGCACTTATTGCAGAGCAGCAGAAGGTATTGTAGTGATGGCAGTGCTGCTGCATGGGTCTTGGCTGACTTTTCATGCTTTTACAGGAAGTGTCTGACGTGCAGTTTTAGCAATGCAGTAATGTGGGATATTGATGTGGGGTTAAAGAAACAAGAAGTTTAACTTCTAATCTCCTTTACCTGTGGAAAGTCCTGGAATGCTCCTGCTCTATGTAACAGCACTCTGTTGTGATTTCTGGTGGGGTCATACAGAAATACTAAAACCGATTTGGAATGTTTTGGGTATGAAGGAGCTGATGCTGTCTAGCCATAGTTAGCTGTGGCACCAGTTGCTTATTGATTAGCTGCTTGAGTCTCAGTTCTGTTTTTTTATTGCAACTGAAGTGCCTTTTGACTGCTTAGGGAGCTAATTCTGTGGCACTGACCCCTGATGTGAATAATGCTTCAGGTTTTTGTCTTTCCTGAACTGGATGAGCAGCATTCTGGGACTATTCTGCTGGCCCAAAGCTATTTGTGGATGAGTGGGAGGGCAAATTACTCTTAAATAGCTTGTTTCTTGTGTTCTCTTCTACCTGTCTCCCACCCTCTCTTAATGCATCTTTTAAATATGCCCCTGTTCCTTGGCTAAGTAGCTGCCACAGTGCCTGAGCAACGGACAGTGACGCTTGACGTGGATGTGAATAACCGCACTGACCGTTTGGAGTGGTGCAGTTGTTATTACCATGGCAACTTCTCCCTGAATGCTGCCTTTGAAATCAAGTTACACTGGATGGCAGTGACTGCAGCTGTTCTTTTTGAGATGGTAAGAGTGAGTCCTTCTGTTTTGGGTGGCCACAGCAACGCCCCTCTGGTGTCCGTATCCATTCGACTCCTGGGGGCGTTGTCATGGGAAGTATTGGGGGAGAGAGAGTAAATTGGATCTCTCCTTATTTCCTTAAGTCATTTTAATTGGTGATGGTTAGCACTGCTGCATCTGGTCATCATTTATTGTGCTATCTGTAGTCATTCTGTATGCAGGATAGTTGCCTGCTTTTAGTGGGTTTCATGCACAGTGTGCATAGAACAGTACAGGTGAAGGTGATGAATTGAAGTCCTCCTTAGGCAAATCTTACGCCTCGAGCTGGACATTTGGAAAAAGAATGCATTTCACATCACATTCCTTCTAGCACCAAACCTGAGAACTTTAAATCTTAGTGGAATTGCTTTTGTGAGAGGTCTTTTCCAGGCAATGTGGTCTTCCAGTTCAGCAATGCTGGAAACATTTTGAGCTGGAAATGCAAGTGGCTTGTGTCACTTCTTAATTTTTAGGTTTTCTTTGTTTTCCCTGTTGTTGCTTCTGTAAGACTCTTCTTATTTAACCCCAGGTTTCACCCCACCCAGCCAGCACTAGGGGATTGGTTTTGCTTCTATTTAAAGTCTGTTGCACTGTTCCAGTAAAGCAGCAGTGCTTAACCACTGATGATAAGTAGGCTGAATCAGTTCCTGAAAAATGTCCTATTTTAAAGTGCTTTGTGATTGATGTGGCACTTCAAAAACTAAAACCTGATGGCTTGTGCTTGTATTGCTTTACCTACAGGGATGCTTGTGTGCTTGCCATACAAAGCAAGCTGAGCCTGTGGAGAATTGAGCATGTCTGATCTCTTGGGAAATGAGTTGGTCCTATGCCCATAAGTGCTCTGCTTCAGTTTGACACATGTTATATCATTTCTTGCTTCAATCTTTTCTCAGGTTCAGGGTTGGCATCGAAAAGCCACATCCTGTGGTTTCTTGCTAGTTCCGGTCTTGGAAGGACCATTTGCTTTGCCCAGTTACTTATATGGAGACCCACTTAGAGCTCAGTTGTTCATCCCACTCAATGTGAGCTGCTTATTGAAAGAGGGCAGCGAGCATTTGTTTGATGGTAAGAAATGTTCTTTGTTTTGCCTCTTGTACACTTTTCTGCAAGCGGGTCCCTTCTGGCATGTAGCTGACATGAATAACCGTGCTTTAGCTGGATGAAGGGCCTGTTTTTGCATTTCAGCAGCCATCCTCAGGAAGGGTGGTGCTTGGGAGAAGCTGTAGTGACAGGCTCATCAGCACACAACAGTGTATGAAGTTGGCAGCAAGAAGTACCAAAGCACAGGAAAGTTTGTCTCCCCAGTGATCTTTGTTGCCATAATGTTGCATATCATTATAGGGTAATGATAATCAACCACACAGTTGTTCTGTTTGACAAGGTGTCATACTGTAACAGTCTGTTTTGCTGGTAGACCCTCCCACAGCTGCTCTGCAATTGTACCCTGCATTTGTTTGTTGTCCCCTCAGTGAGATTTAGGCTTTCACCACTTGCATCCTCCTGGGTTTTTATGTTGTTGTTGCCATGGTTACGTTCATGGCAAGAGTGTTTGCACATGAGGTGGAGAGCTAAAAACTGCAATCTCCTTTTCTGCAATGTGACTTTGCCCCTTTTGAGTGGTGCTGTTATGGTCAGGTAGAAGCTCAAAAATCAGAAAGCTCTGTACCCATACAGAGAGGGCGCAAATTGCATCGTGAGAAGGGACAGTTAGGAAAAGGCTGTGTTTTAAACTAGTAAAGATGATAGTTTATTTTCATTAACTCAGTGTCCAGGGTTACAGGTGTCCTGTAAATGTAAACCAGTCAGTGACAGATCCATGTGCTGTGAGGTCACCATAGCCCCACTGACTCTGAGCTGTTATATTCAGAGCACTTCATGGTGACACACAGCAGCCTGCCCCCTTCCTTGCCCCCTCCCACACACCCCATTATGTTCCTTTCCTACATCTCAGGAGCTAAATGAAAAGCTAAATTCAGGCATGAATCTGCTGCTGGAGTGTACAAGACATGTGTCTAATAGGGTGGCATTCATGGGACAGCTGACAGGAAAACAAGTGACTAAAATGGCTAGAAAAAAACAGGCCTTCTGAGGAAAACTGGGGTCTTGAAGGAAATAAAGCAGCTTTACTGGGCAATTGTGACCTTTTGTTTGTTTTAGGCTTCGAACCAGAAACATACTGGGACCGTATGCACCTCCTTCAGGAAGCAATAGCACACAGGTATGTACAGAGCAGAGTAACTGAAAGGTTCCTGTCTCCCTGGATGATGCAGGGAAAGATCTCTGCTGAGCAGTCACTCCTGAGTCGTGTGGGTTCTGTGCTGTCTGCCTCTCTGAAGTCTGCTTGCAAATTACTAGACAAAAATATAACTAGAATGCCTGGAGGTGGCTCTGTGGGTGCAAGGGGCAGGTAGATAGTGTTTCAGGCTGTCACTCATTCGTAAACCATACTCTCCTCCTAGGCAGGGCATTACCTTTGGAAGGTGCCCTGTTATTTTAAGTTAGAAGCAGATAGTCTGTAAATAGATCCCTTTCTGAGAAGGGACAGTTACTTCCTTCATGTGTACTTACCCAGTCTTGATCTGGATGACAAGGAATGATTGACAGTAGGCAGGAGGCTGGGATGTGAGCTGTATACCAGGAGGGTTTGCCTGGTTTAAGAAGGAATTGTTGGAAACTCAGAGCAATTGCTGAAAGGAAACACTGCTGCTTATGTCCAGCGTGATAATGGGATGTTCAAAGTTCAGCAGTATCCAGGACTTCCTGCCTCCAGCTGAAGATCTAGAACTGTCACACAGCACGAGCAGGAGCTTAGCCATGTGCTTGAGCTGCCAGCTTGTTTCATGGTATTGCTGCCAAGGTCTTTTTCATGACAGAGAAACTGCCTTTTGGCATGGACTTTAGCTTGGAAATAAGCTTTCATTAGCTTAGAAAACAGGAGAAGAGCAGGTGTTCTACAAAAAGCAAAGAACTGTCAGGTGAGCTGCTTGAAGTTCTGCATGGAATATTGCTTGGCACAAATGAAAATGGTGTTACAGCTTGAAACAGACCCAAGGAATGTCTGTCTTGGCGATCACTGTTCCCTCATCCGTGTGCAGCTGCCCTGTTTTTGTCAGTGACTGCTCAGTGTCCTCCCAGGCTGAGCTACTAGTGCTCCTCCTTCCTTCATGAGCTAGGACAGAGATCAGTGTGGCATTACAGGCTTTCACACGGTGGGTGAAAGGGTGGAGGGTATCTAGAGACACTCAGCTCTCTTCATCCCTTTTCCCCTTGCCTTCAGGCCGTAAGAAAAGGGAGCCTTTGTGACAGAGAAGGTTGATCCTCCCTTGGGCTGAAGGAATCTGAGCTGGAGTGGCTCTTTTATGTATATGTTTAATTCTCCTGGTGTTTGTTCTCCAGATTTGGATTTGTGCAAGATAAATACTCAGCCTCTGCATTCAACTTCCCAGCTGAGAACAAGCCCCAGTATATCCATGTCACAGGTGAGCAATATTTGGCTATCATTGGGGTAAGGAGGGGGCTATTATAAACATAAGAACCATTTTACATGCAGTTTGTGTTTTGTGCAGTGATTTGGGCCACATTACGTCCCTGGTCACATGACAAGTAGGTGTATCAGCCAAATCAAAACAGAGAGGCAATGTGGAAAGTGCAAGGTGTTGCTGCTCATCAGTGGCATTGGTTTGAATTCTTGCTTTATAGTGTCTCTGAAACATTTCTTTCCAGGAGATGGAAAAATAAATAAGGCAAAACTTATTGCAAGTGCAGTGTAAATAAATGTGTATCTAGAAGCTGGAAAGAGGGAAAAGTGTTGGGACAAGTCAGTGCTCTGTTCTCATGCTTAAGGTCAGTTGTAGATGCATCTCTACTAATATGTACTGTGGGAGAGATACAGAAAGCATTTGCTTTCATTATTGTTCTTCATAAAAGTTGATTTATCAGCACTTCTAAACTAAGCTCCATGCATGGCATATTACAGTAAAACAGCAGTGTTTTCAGAGGGGTTGCTGTCACATGAAAACAATGATGGGAAGAGACCTTTTGGAAAATTACAGGAGAGATGGAAATTGATGAAAAGTTAGAAAATGGATTGGAGCCTGCATCTTTGTTTCATTCCCTTCTACCAGGAGAAAGGCAAGACTAAGTGTGCTCTTTCCCTATTGTAAATTGCAGGAAGAAATAGCATGTAAAAGCAAAGGAGAAGTGTATCCCATTTTCTCTTGCTAAGAGGCAATTAACACTCAGTCCAGTTTCCTTTCCAGAATTCAATGAGTCAGCTACAAGATGCAGGGCCTTAGTTTGGCCTAAGAGTAAAGTCCTGTCTGTTTCCCCCAGGGACAGTGTTTTTGCAGCTCCCATATTCCAAGCGGAAGTTTTCTTGTGGGCAGCAGCGTCGCCGGCGCAACTCCACGAGCTCCACCAACCAGAACATGTTTTGTGAGGAGCGCATTGGCTACAACTGGGCCTACAACACCATGCTGACGAAAACGTGGCGCTCCAGTGCCACCGGGGATGAGAAGTTTGCTGACCGGCTGCTGAAAGACTTCACAGACTTCTGCTGGAACAAAGACAGCCGGCTTGTTCTGTTCTGGACTGATTGTCTAGATAAGATGCATGCGAGTGCTCCATGAAATAGGATTGTATCTCTTAGGGAGACAGCTAGAAGTTTTACCTTGTGGCAAGGAAACAGAGGTGAAGGATGACAGGAGAAGAGCCTCTGTAAGATATATCTTGAGGCTCCAAGAGGACCTGATCGATACATGCTGTTGATATTCAACAGAATTTGATTAAGCCCTTGGAAAAAGAATCTGAGCTGTTGGCTTGCCAATATCTATCACCTGACCTCAACTTGGTTTCAAGTAGCTGTAGTCCTTGATTGCCAAAATTTGTGTCAGAGCAGAGGTAAAGGAATGAGAGTGCAAATGGTTTTCAAGGGCGCTCAGATTCAGCACAGTGTGATGGTAGTAGCTTACCATCGTTGGAAATGATTGGTATCTGATGTGCCTGGCAGCAGCCTGCCTCTTTCCCTTTTGAGGTGTACCTGATTGTGTGAATATGTAAGATAAAATGTGAGAGACACTTGCTAAGTTTCATACATGTAAATATGTAAAAATACAGAAAATCAAGTGACTTGGTGTTTTAACTGCAGCCGGCCATACGGAATCAGGGAGGAAAGGAGAATAATTGCCAAAAGGAAGTACTGCTGTTTATCTCCAGCATGGTAATCAAATGTTCAAAAGTTCTATGTTATCTAGGACTTTCTGCCTCCAGCTGTGGATCTTAAACAGTGTCATGCAGCAGGAGCAAGAAGGCAGTTACTGTCATGCAAGGCCAGCTTCTAAGTTAAGGAGAAATGGATTCTGAGCAGGTTTTTGGGATGTATCTGCACATAGCAAAAGGAAGATGCCTCCATTCAAGTATGTAGCCTTTGTCTTTGCAGAGCAAGGTCGAGTATGGCACATGGACTTGGCTCGAGCTGGTTACTGAAGTGTGAGTTAAGGGTGGGTTCACATACAGCACCTGGTAGTGCTGTGCATTGGGGCTGTCAACTGGATCTGAGATCCTCACTGTTGTTACCTATCCTCAGTGGGCTGAGGTCAGCAGGGAGCTGACATACAGCAGTGTTTGGACCTGATTGAAGGAAAAATCATAGCTGCTTCAGTTTTATCCTCTAAACTTGAGTCTGGGTGACTGCTCTGCTGTTAGGCAGTTCCCTCCTGGGGTAGCAGTGCATGTCTGATCTCCATTAGCATCTTGACGCTTGCTCTACTACAAACCCCCTTTGCTGCCCTCTCTGCTCGGTTCTGCGGTGCAGGTGGCCGCAGCGGTGTGGAGCGGTCGGACGGGGCGGGAGCAGCTCCGCACCACCCGCTGGGCAGCGGCACCCAAGGAGGGGGCCAGGCGGGGCTGGGCTGGATTCCGAGGGGAGGGAGGAGAGGGGGAGGTAGGGGAAGGCCCACCCGCTCCCCGCCGCTCTCCTCCGGGCACCAGCGGACCGGGACCGGGACCGGGTGGGCTCTGACGCGGAGGCTGCTCCGGGACGTGCCCGAACGGGACGGGGCTGCCGGGGTGAAGCGGCTCCTCGGTCTCGCAGGTATTTAACACCTTTTCCTCCTTTTTGTCCGGCGCGGCTGGAGCGGTCCAGGGGTTGAGAGTGCCCGAGGGGGCCCGGCGGGCACGGGCATCCTTTCCCCAGGGCTAACACCAGCTCCGGCGACCGATGGAGTCACACTTAGCTGTAACTGCCGTCTGCCCCTGACCCGCGCCATTCTGGAGGAAAAACCTCATTAATTTCACTTGAGTGTCTCGGCTTTGTGTTCTGGTAGTTTTTAACCTGTTCCCGTGGTGAGCAGGGTATGGAGGTTTGGGCTCTGAGCAGGATGGGCAATGCTGCCCCTTCTGCAGCACCCCCGGTGTTCCTAGCTACTCACAGACTCAAATGGGAAGGGCTGGAGCCACCCCCGTGTGCAGTTTCTCCTTCAGCCACCGAGTTTTGGGGCGAGTTTGATGTGTCTTTCAGAGCTGTTGGGGTGGCTTTAGCCTGACAGGCTGCTCTAGGCCTAGTTGTAAGTGTTTTGAGATCCTCAGACTGCTTTTAACAGCACAGTGAATTTCTTCCCCTTTATTAAAAAAACAAAACAAAACAAAACCAAGCATACCATGGAAGCTGAAAATAGGAGATAATAGTTTTTATCTAACCACAGCTCACAACTTTGTGCATTGCATAGAGAAGTCTTCCAACAGGACAGAAGGATGAAGCGGTTCATGGCCATGTTAAACAGGAATAAAAACAAGGATCCCCCACCTGCCAAGCTGCTGGATCTAGCAGGACAGCTTTGCCAGGATCTCCAAGGCTCATTTCCCAGTCTGGAGAAGCTGGTTGGGGCCATAATGGGATGCAGACACAAGATGTATTTTCTCACTAACGTCCACGTTGTCCGAGCTTGCGTGTTTGTTCATATCCAGAAAGGGCAGCATGACACAGCCTGCAGACTGTTGGAGGTAGGGGTGTGTTCTTTGTTTCTTCATGCAGACAAAAGCAGTATTAGAAAAACAGCAGTTAGAGCTGTTAGTGCAGAGGTATCCAAACTGCAGAACATGGAGTGTTTCCAGCTGGCGTCCAGCAGCGGAAGGTGATAGGTGTGCGTTGGTTGACCTGAAATGCAGGATAAAGACTGCTACAGGCAGTTACTATTAATCAGCCAAGAGGTAGAATGCAATTGGGTGACTGTGGGGTTGGCTGTAGTTTGTGTAAACAGGATTTTTGTCCTCTAGTGTGATGGTTCTTTGAGTTTTTCACAAATTTAGGGTTCAGGATGTAAAAGCCTTGGGGAGCCCAGGTCTGGAGGGTTTCCAGGGTGGGAAGATAATGAGGAAGGCTGGATGGTAGCACTCAAGGAGAGGAATTTTTGGTCTCTAGATCTGATAATGTAGCCCTTTTCACCAGGGAAAAAGAAGGAATTAGGCAACTCTTTGCATACATTAGAGGAAATACAGGGAGCCATACACTTGGATAATGCTGCCAGCTTTGTCAGGCTAATAGGAATCTGAGTTAAGTTTCTGGCTGTTGAGGGTTTTCTCCTTTACAGGAAACCTCACTGACTACCTGGAGAGAGTTTGCTTACATACTGTTTTGGTTTTAGTATAGCAAGGCAGAACAGAAGGAGAAGCTGGTGCAACTTTGGCACGAGATTCACTACCGGAGGGTAATGGAGCAACACCACACAGATTTTCTGACACCGCTGCAGAAGTTCCGTTGCAGAAAGAGGTACCATGGAGGGGGGAACCGGTTTATTTTTCTCTGCCATGTCTGGCAGATGCAGGGGTAGAGATGCAGAAGCTGGTTTTGCACCTCAGAGTGTCGCTTCTCAGAGCTAGGTTATTCTTGACGTTTTGTCCACTTGTGGCAATGTGAATGACGCTTCTGGGGTCATTTTTTAATCCTGTTTTATCCTGCGTACAGGAATCCTCCACCTATTTCCCTTTGTCCTGAAGGTTTGAAGAATCGAAACTATTCGGATGAAGTGCGGCAGCATCTGCACAGGTTTGCTGCAGAGGTGACAGCAAATCCAAACAAGAAACAGCGGGTAGGGATGTGCTACTTCTAACCACTCCCCTTGTCACAGAGAAGCAGAACTCTGCGATCAGGGGTCTGGAACTGATTTCATTATAAAACCTCATTTTCTAAAGCTACAGTGGGGCTGGGATTCCCCAGACTTGATCTTTTCCTGAGGGTTTCCTTAAAAGAATCATCGGGTTCATGCTAAGTAATCTCACTTGCTTTGGACAAAAAGATCAGGAGGTGTAAAGTTCCTCACTGAGCTTCTAACAGTTCTAATTTGGTAGTGGTTCAGCATAGGCAGCAAAACAACCATCACTCAGAAGAGCTGTATTAGAGTGATAAATAGTTCTGACTTGAGTGAGTTATAGCCTGTATTAAATTGCTTTTTGCTTACCAGAATATATTTTATACTGCCTTATCACATTAAATTCACAGAATTTGAAAACGTGATGGGTTATGTTCATGTCTGCATCCGTCTTCATTATTTGAACACGGATAAACCTTTAATGGAACTGATCTGAGTTAATTCAGTAATCCTTGTTGATTACTACCTCACAAGGTGAGGGCTTCAGACTGTGAAGTCTGTCTCTGTGGTGCTCAGTTTTCCCAGCACCCTTCTCGCATAAGGCAGGATGGCTTGGTACAGCTCTGCAGTGTGAAGTTGGTTTATTTGTTACCCTTTTCACAAAGCAGCAACAACTTCTAAACTTTCACTAAAAAAAGCCCCCCCCCCCATCTGATTTGGGAGCATAATGAGGTTGCACAGTTAAGTCCTAAAAGGTCAGGATGCAATGATCATTTATGCATTAATTTCCCAGTATGTTCTTCACTTATGTGATCTCATTCTTTAGCAGTTGAAATACAACAAACATTTTTCTGTGAATGTGATACAGATGTTTATGCTGCTTACAGCTTGTGACACCTCTGTGATGTGGTAAATCCATTAGTGTTCATTCTATTAGTGTCATGGTAGTGATGCAAAGCTGTCATTCTGTGGGAAGGGCATGCTTTGGTCAGGTGTTCCATTCAAATATAGCAGTATAAGATAGCAGTATGTGAGTTTGTTTTGGTTGTGTTGGGGGTTTTTTAGCAGACAAACTGAGTAAGGGAGCAGGGGAGAATGTGTGCATTCCAACAACTCTTGAGTTTACGAATCAGTCTCCTCAATGGGATCCACTTGTCAAGAGCCTTAGTGAACAAATACCTGGGTTTGAAAGCTCTTTTGCTTCTTTGCTTTTGGAACTGGAAAAAAAGCCTGATTATTTGGATGTGGTTTATTCTTCTTCCATTGATCTCTCTGCACATGGCTTTGCAGGAGGGGCTGGCTCGGGACACGAGCCTGCAGCCAACTCAGGTCTACAACTGGTTTGCAAATTACCGACGTCGTCAAAAATCCGTTCTCCCTCGCATGGAAAAGCAAAACAACTTATGTCCTGAGGGGGCTCTGGCTTGTCACACAATGCAGCAGCAGGACAGAGGCTTCTATGCTCCACAAACTGCAGGTTTGTTTCTTGCTAATGGATTTAGGATATAATCCCAAAAGCTGAAAACCAGTTTTAAATTCCCTCAGGAAAGGAAGGGTATTCCTTCTCCAGAACAGCACCTATATGCTGGTGGACCAAGTGGACATGGAAGAGCTCTCTTTCAGTGGGGTGCCTCATTGTTTGTCTAGAGGCTGTCACTCACAGAAGAAGCAAACATTTATAAGGCCTGTGCAAGGACAGACTTAACAGAGATGCCCACCTCGGAAGGGGCACGGAAATAAAATACCTGCAAGGGCAGCAGGTTTTAGCTCTCAGATCCTGAGATCAGGGTTGTAGTGCAGTAAGGCCCAGTATTGCCATGCCCCTTCACAGAATCTTGACCAAATATCAGCCAGGGAGTATAAGAGGGCTTGCTGCATTTGGCAAATTAGTCTTGTTTCATTGCTTTTTGGAGTAACTGTTAGTGTTCCTTCACCTGCCTGGCCTGCACCTTTCAGATGGATCTTATGTAGGTATCGGCTCTGAGCAAATGGAGATAACTCTCATGCCCTGCAACCCAGGGTGGGACCAATCAGCTGCAGTTCTGGATAAGCCTCCTGAGGGAACATATTTAAAGATGCTGGAATCCAGGTGATGTATGAAAAAGTCTTTACAGTGACAGTTCAGAGATGAAGCAACCTTTAAACCTGCTAATAGAACTGACTTTTCATGTCAGTTCCCAGGAGACATAACTTAGGAGTCTTGACTGCATATATGGGGAATGGTCCATGCCCAGCATCAGGCAGTCAAAGCATCTAGCAGTTAACTTCCCAGCTATCAAGGGCAGGATTCAAAGTTTTAGCTGGTGGGTTGCTCCCCTTTTACAAAGAGCAAAGCAGTATGTTTGGCTAATTTATTTTTTCCACCATTACAGCTTTATGCCAAGCAGTGAGCTGTATGAAGCAAGGACAAACACAGCTTTCTTGACCACTCACAGCACTGAACAACCTGTATCATTTTGCCCTGAGGCTATGCTGGAACCAGGAACCTGCTTTAACCCTGCTGTCCTGCAGGCCAGAGAAGCAGCAAGCAGTACTGATGCCAGCCTGCAGCTGGGTAACTTTGTCCTGTGCCCCTGTGCGTCCCTTACCTTCCCAGATGAATGGCTGGCCATGTGGCAGGCCCCTTGCAGCACCAGAGGAGTCTCTGGCTCTATGTGGACCCCAAGTATAGGTAAAACTGCACCCAGGTCATTGACCTTTAGAGTTTTCATGCTTCTCTTCCCTTTGCTGTCAACACTCTTGCTCACTTTTGTGGCTTTCCAGTGCCATGACAAATGGGAGCAGGGCTTATTTGAACTTTTCAGTTCTGCTCCCAAAGTATCTGGGGGGGAACCTGTCGGTTTAAGGTGTTGAAACAGACATTCTTACCTATTCTTTTGCCTAAATTGTAACTGCTTCCATAAGCTAGTATTTTTCCATCAAGGTGGATTCCTTTTAGCATTTCCACTGCAAGAGTCCCTTCAGGTGTTTGCTCACCTTGTCCGTTTGCAAGCTTCTGTTTTTTTTTTAAATCCCTGTCACTCTCAAGAGCTTGCCTGAGCAGAGGGTGGGAACTTCTTAACTGTGACATAGTTCACATCTTCAGCAACGCATTCTCACTTTCCCTTCTCCTTCCTCTTATTCTTTCTCTCTCCCGTTTCCTTCCTGTCTGGTCTTGTTCAGCATTCCCGTTGTCTCTTTTCTTCTCTCTGTTTTTAACAGCAGCATTGGCAGCATATGTAAGAGATGTCCACCTGCTTTTGCTGTAGGTCTACAGAACAGAAAATGCTGTGACTGCCATTCACTCAGCAGTGTAGAGCAAGGAGAGGAGGAATAGATGGGTGAGAGGTTGAGGTCATGTTTTCTGTGACTGTCTTTAATGTGAAACATTTATTTCAGCAGGTATCAGAGCTCCCTTGAGCAGAGTCCCTCAAGGTGGCTATATTGAGGCCAGTTCAGGAAGAATCATTCAGCAGTCAGATTTAGAGGTTGAAAGCTTCAGCCTTAGAGAAGGACAGCTAGGGACCCTGGAGTCTGTTCATCCCCACAGGTAAAGCGAATGGAAAGCACAGGGCTTCTTACAGGCAGGATTGACAGTGATGCTGTGGGGCTAGCCTTGTCCTTATCCTGTTGAAAAGGGTTGTAGAAAGAGTATGGTGATGCATCTCATTTCAGGGGCTTGAGATGTGAGACCAGCCTGATCAGAAAATACATGAACCCCTCTCTTTAAAGCAGGTTTAGTTTCTAAGCTGTTTGCTTGTTTTTTGTTTTTGGCAGAAAATCATGAGCTATAATGATTCAGTGAGAGCAGATTCTGTGGGCTGAGTTGGTATGGCCCATACTTAATCCTAAAATAGTGTTCGTAGCTTCATAACCTCATGACCAGATTATGCCAGAGTGACAGCTTTCCAAATTGGAAGACAGAAAGACAGGCACTATTCTGTCTTTCTGTTTTCCACCTGTAATGAATGTTCCAGACTTCAGGTTTTCTCTGGGACTTGAGGTAAATTCAGAGAATGCAAACCAACATCAATCCGTGCCATCTTCCATATGTTACACAACCCCCATAATGTTACATAAAAATAAACACTGCCAAACAGACATGAAGTTCCTTTAGCTTGCTGACTTGAAAGACACAGCGGAAGCAGTAGCTCTATTTCATAACCCATCTGCCTTGACACTGTCCAGCATTTGTGCTAGCATGACGCTGTCAGTAATACGTCAGAGAGGTAGGCAGAAGCAGTTTTATTCCCTTTATTCACTTTAGAGATGAGGAAGCAGAGGCACGGAGAGGGTTTTTGGCTTGTCAAGCAACCAGGGAAGGCAGTGATTCACTGGAGATAATGATCAGTGGGGTTTTGCCTCCCAGTTCCCTGCTGATATAATTTCTGCCTTTTACCTCCGTTTCCCAGTTGGCTTGGCATATCAGACTTCTCCCTCTGAGCTGACATTCCAGGTCAGAGCATTGTAAACCCACCTCAGTATGTGTTCTAGGATTTGCAGTTTCAAACAGTGGCTAAAGATCATAAAGGACCAGTGAGGCTTGCTGGCACTGTTCTGGCTGGATTTAAAATTGCATGTTCTGACTCCAGAGTGAGCTCATGTTTATTTTTAAAACATGTTCCACCAGCAGAAGAAATCTATGGTGAATGTCTCCTTGTTGGGTTATGTCAGTTGTACCAGGAATCTACACACCCTTTATTGTATTCCTGTCAGGGGCAGGACTTGCTGCTTCATTGACACCTTCTGGTTAGAATATAGTTACTTGAACTCTTATGCATAAATGCTATTTAGTGGCCTGATCCAGCTTGAACCAGAAAGTCTTTAACTCACCAAAACACCATGAATGCTGAGAAGTGTCAGTCTCTTTGGAAATGAGTGATGCCTAGGCTGCAGTTTCATCTAGGCTGTTTTGCAGTTTCTCTCCAAAGAGCCAGGAGACCTCATGTGGGTAGTCTTAGGTAAGACGAAGGCTCAGTGAATGGCAGTGAATAAGGATCACCTTTGTTATCAGGCAGAGCCCTCTAACAGAGTTATTGATAAGAGAGGAAGTATTGTGTCACCAGAGTCCTCTTTTTAGCAATAATGTTGTAAAGAGCAGCACTCATGTGGGCAGTCATGAATGAATCAACAACTTAAACTGTAAGGCAGTCGAGTGTTGCTATCCTGGAAAGACAGGGCAGTGAAGTTACCCCTGTTTACAGATAAGAGTAAAACACAGAAAAGGATTTAGCCAAGGTCACCCACTGGGTGTGGACTCGGTGTTATGCTCTCACTGCTTTGCCAACACTTCTGGCTCCCTGCTTCTGAAGTGCATGGGCAGAGCTACAAGTCAGCACAGGGACCCTTAATCTGCCTGTCTCATTTTTAAAGGTGCTCACCTGGAAAGGACTTGGCCCGAGAGATTAGAACAATTCCTGTTGACTTCTGTCATGGGCTTTTTACTGCTGGTCCTACACACTTGGGTGGTATCCAAGCCTCTTATGATCTACAGGGCTGTGAGGTGGGAGTGTGAGGGGAAACCAGGCTGGAAGCTGACTGTTTCCATCTGCTCCTGCTGCCTGACAGGAGAGTCTGATCCAGCAAATGAACTGGAAGTCCCTGTGGGACATCAAACAGATGCTTGCCTTTATAGATAGTGGTGTTGTATCCTCTTCAGTCCTTGAGTTGTGACAGGTGGAATGTAGTCCAGCTAATGAGTCCTGAAAAATATAACTCTCTCATGCCTTCCATTTCAAACAGAAAAGCATACTGAACTCTATGGAGCAAGACAAACTGCATTTATGAGCCAGTATATTGATTTAGAAAATCAGGGCTGAGATGCTCATTGCAGCTCACTGTTTCTGCCTGCATTTTTGGGATTCCAGCTCAGAGTGCTAGTGATCCTCCTGCTCTTAGGCTCTCCCCTGTGGATAACCCAGCACCCCAACACTAGCAGGCAGCAAGCTCAAAAAGCATAAAAGGAGGCTACCGTTTGGCATGTTGTGTAATTAAATCACAGAACTTGCTCCTAAGGATGTTGTGCATGTCAGAGTAAGAGGGCTGTGAAAAAAGATGAGACAGATTCTTGGGGAGGTGGGGTGGGGGGAAGAAGGGGGAAAAGGGTTGAGTCCATTTGTCATTAGTAAATGGCATTACCAAAATGCAGCCTCCAGCTTGCTGGAACTTAGGGAGCATTCCAAGGAATGGCAACTTGACACTTACCTTGTTTCTTCTGCTTTTTCCCTATGCTCTATTAATTGGCACATTTTGGTCTAGGCCTGTATGGCCTTTCATACCCTGGGCTATTCCTGGGAGTGGTGGGTGCAGTGGTGTTGGAATTACAGATTCTTTTGAGTTGGTGATGAAGGGAGAGAACATCCCTTTGTCAAGTACCCAGTGTCTCCCACTTGACCCAGTGCCCGCAGACTGTGACCTCTTCTGAGAGGTTGGCAATGCCCCAGGGGAGGTGTGGATGGGGAAGCCCTGTCCCCAGACTGGCAGCCTTGAAAAGCTATTGCAGAAGGTAGCCAATGTTGTGGCTGTGTCTAATGCTAAATTTTTATCTGTTTTGACTCTTAAGGTTTGTGTTTTTAAAACATGTTTCAGGAGAGAGATGTTTTGGTAGACAGCTCCTTGTTTATGGAGCATTCTAGGGGCAGAAAGCAAGTCATTCCAATATACTTCTTCTGGCCAGGTTAGTCTTCCCAGCACAGAATCTCTGTTTTCAGGCTGTAACAATTTTGAGAAATTGAGTAGTTTTATAGTCAGTTTAACAGAACTTTGTTGAATGAAAGGTCTTGCCAGCAGCCCCTCTTGTCCTGCTGCAAAACATTACAGTAGGTGGTGAGTCGAGCATAAACACAAATGCATTTGTATATTGTATTTTCTTGCAGTTACTGTCACTCTGTGTTTGGCAAGCCTCAGTGCCCACCTGTTTCTGCACCCTGCATGGAAGAAAGCCAAGCCTTGGGACAAAGCCAGGTGAGAGAACACACCTAATGTTCAGCGAAAGCTGCTTAGACCTATACGCACTATGTAGCTGTAGCTTTCATAAAGGAGATGTGAAATATCATATTTAGTATCAAGGGTGTTTGATCAAAGCTTACCTTTTGGAATACAGTTCAGAGCATGATGGGCATTTCCTGGGGTAGTATCCAGCAGATGCTGGAAGGAGAGGTGGTTTTGTTGTTTTTTTTTCCACTTGAATTGCTTATCAGATGCTAACTTTATGAAGTGTGTCATTGAAATGAGGGCTAAATCAGCCTGTACAGATCCAAAGTACCATTTACATTTTGAGCAATGGAGGGCTCAACCAAGCTCTGTGAAAAGAAGACAATAGGAAGATAGCTGTGTGAGGGCCCTCTGCTCTGAGGGGTTCTGCAGGATTTAACTCTGCTCTCTCAGACCTCTGAAAGTCTTTCATGTGATTTCCATTTCTAAGACTGGTTGATGAGGAAAAGGTATTCTGCACTGTTCCGAGATGGCTGATAGCAGTGTATGGAGCAGTATTTTATAGGACATGATAAATTACTTCCAGGATCCTGATGCAGTCTGCATGCCTTCTCATGGTGATTTTAAGGCAGTAGAAAATAGAAGTTAGAAATCTGGTACTTTCAAGGGGATGGGAGTACATCTCCGAATTAAAAGTCTTAAAAATAGGACCCAAGAAAGCCCTATCTAAACTGTACCTTGAGCTATTTTTTGGCCTCATGAGTGTTGGTCTCCCAGTCAGTTAGCATCCGTTTCTGTTTCTCTTGCATTTTGAACTGCTTAAAAGGATTTTCAAAAGCAGGAGACCATATCTGCTAGCCTCATTACAGGAAGCGGCTGCAGCTCTGAGGACAGTAACAGAACCTCTTTCAAGCCTTTGAAAGCATCAATATAAAGATCTGTATCTTGCAGAGTGGCCTTTTTACCAGCCATAATGTGAGCCAGACGAGTAAGAAAGCTTTGGGCATTAATAATGAATGAGCCTTTTCTAAGATTTCCAGAGCATGCAGTCTCTGTAGCTAGTTTTCATCTTGCTACTTTGCATTCCTGCACTGATTTTGCGATGGTATAAAAACATGACACTCGGTGCATTATGGGCTGGGGAGCAAAACACCCTGTGATGCCTACAGATGTTGAAAGGGGACATCTTCGAATCTTTTCAAGTTGAGGAATTCAGAAAAGCAATTTTTATGTGTTTTAATGTGTGCTGTAGGAAAAGGGAGGGCTTGAGTGGGTGATTTTCCAGCATTCTGCAGACTTCCCAGGCATTCTGTGTCTTGCTGAATCAACTTGCCCTGGGCTTGTTGCAGGAATAGCAGGTGTTTGGTTTCTATGTCTGAACCACAGGGATGCAGATGTACTCTTCCTTTTGTCCTTGCATAACTTGCAATTTGGTTTCATAGGTGATGCATCCCATCAGAGTCAACATGAGAATAAAACAAAAAAAGCAATTTGGATATGTTTCTTTCCCTCCCTGAATGCAGATCCCTTGTTCAGGTGATCACTCCCTTATTTCATCCTGGTCTTACCCTCTGTCAGTTACTTGCTTTTGTAGGAGCCATCGTCTTGGGCAAATTGGAAGGGACTTGCTCTTATCTGAGTTACTGAGAGTTGATTTGTGCACCAATTGTGCTTGTCATTTTTATACCCATCTCCTGTACAGATGGGTTACCCTATCTGATCTTAGAGGGGAACAGAGACTTTGTTGCTTCATGCATTCAGCCCCCACCACTCACGTTCCCTCCCTTCTGTCCAAAGGAGCTTTTCTACCCTGAGCGATGGCATTGCCATTGTTAAGGATCATATGTGGTGAAGCTTTGATTTCTTTTTGTGTCTTTCAGGTCCTGGAGGATCCAGTTGGCAACCCATTAACCAACGACACATTCTGGGCAGCATGGCTGCTCTTCGAGTTCTCAGCTAGTGGACGAATGTGACCCACCTGCAGAGATGTTCAGTGTGGTCTGCGCTTCCCTAGGAAACACCTCATCCTTTCTGGGTGTTCCTTTCCCCATGCTTTTTTTGGCATGAATGAAGGGTTTGGCACAGAGATGAATGGAGAGTGAGGTAGAAGGATGATGGTCTGTTCTAATGGTTGCCCAGTTTGGTTTTGCTACAGTTTGATTAAGAATTTTGCAAAGGGTGGAAGACACAAAAGGTGCATTGTGGACTGGAGGTTTTGACTTGAGCAGTCTGAAGCTGCACTGCAGATGCTAAAAATACCAAGTCACTGGTTCTGTGGCAGTTAAATATTTCTACCCATAGCACTGGTCAGATCAGAGTCATTCATTACATGATGAAGGTAAATGAAGCTCCTGTACTCAGAAAGAGTAATATTTAGTTTTATTGCCTGGCAGTGGATATTAGGTAACTTTTTCTCAGGCCTAGAAGATGAAGTATCAGCTTACTGCTGGTAAAATACTGCTATATCTCATCCCTGCACCTCTGTGGTACTGCTGGGTGTAACTGCTGGAGTGTTCAATACTCCAGAGTGCCACAGGTGACATAAACTGGCAGAATTATCAGTGCTAAAGCCAATGTTCTTGCAGCAGGGGGATGGCCTACCACTGTTGTCAGTGTTTAATGCTACCTGTATCTCAGATTGCCCAGGAAAGGAGGATGAATGGAGGAGGTGGGAGCTGCTGAACCGTCCTGATCCATTGCCAGTCCCACATCCGGATGGACACAAACTGCCAGGGCCGTTGTGTGACCCTCAGGTGGTCTCTGGCACCAGGCAGCGGCCATTGTGTTCAGACAAGGGCCCTGCAAAGCAGTGTGAGTCGTGCAGACTCAAGTTTCCTACACAGTGTAGTAAGCGTGGGGCTGATGCTGTGCAGGCTGGAGGCTGCTTACTCTGCGGGGGTGAGCTGTTCAACTGCAGCTCTCCGGGGAGTGCATGCTGCTCTGTTCCTGCTTCCCAGCTCTTTTCCTTACTTAACCCAGCCTCAAGGCACCTGTTACTCTCCTTCACCTCACGTTGCTCACAGAGCCCGAGCTCCGTTTTCATTCCTTCCCAAGCAGAATTGTGTATGAGAGTCAGGATGTGACACAGCACAGCAGACCCTTGGTGCCGTTTAATGCTGCGAGTCACTGGGCTGTCTTGGGGCTGTTTTCCCTGAGTGTTACTGCTGGGTTTTAAATCTGTAGTGGAAAAGGGGTAACCTTTACTGAAATTCCTGATACACGAAGTAGATGCCTCCAGTACCTGTTGTAGTAAAGTTAGCAAATAAAGGTTTTGAATGACTGTTTCTCCAGGCTTCGTTTTTGAAGGTAAGGGTGTGAAGTGATAATTCCCACACGGTATTTTAATTACATGTTAAACCACCAGTACCAGCTGCCTAGGGCTCACCTGTGTGCTTGGAGACCCTGGCACTTCCTTTACCGCGGTGGCTCAGCGGCAGTGCCGTTTTCCTGCTGTGGGAGGGGCTGCGTTCAGAACAGCGGCGCTTGGGAGGATTGTTGTGCACACGTTTACCTGTGCTTCCTTCAGAAGGGCGGCTTCGGCTGCACCCAGCCTCCGGCACGGGGAGGAGCGGGCCCCGGTGCCCGCGGCGGCCGCTCCCCGCTGCGGATTCACCGCTCGGCACCGGCGGCCGCCCCGCGCTTCAGGCCGACAGGCGGGCTCGCGCCGCCTCCACGCTTCCTCCCCATTGGTCCTCCGCGGCCGTAGCAACAGCGACAAATATATCCTGCCGCCCGCTGATTGGCTGCCGCCCGCCGTCGAGCCATAGCAACAGCGGCGCCCCGCCTCTGAGAGTGACAGTTGGCGGGGCGGGGCGGGGAGCGCCTCGCGTGAGAGAGCTGCGGGGCTGAGCGGGACGGGGCTGAGCGGGACGGGGCTCGCCGTGAGCCGTGGAGCGGGCCTCGAGCCGCGGAGCCGGCCGTGACCGGCGCTGTCGCTGCCGAAAAGCACCGCGACCCCAGCTACACCGTGTGACACACGTTTACAGGGCGATTGCACCCGGGGGGGGCGGGAGTGGCATCTTTGCTGCTCGTAGTACAAGGGGAGCCAGACGCTGTCATGCGCTAAGTGAAGCAGCTGTCATGCAGAAGCAGCAGCCTCCCAGCAAAATTCACACTGGATCTTGACAGATTTTTGTGTGAGATCCCCCGAAAAAGGTACTTAATTTTTCACCCCTAACGATGTGACATTTCGATTACTGTGATTTAGTTGGTCACTGGTATGTAATACATGTGGATTACATTTCCCTGCTGTTAAGGACTGATGTATTGGAGTAAAGAGGAATTATGTCTCTCTTAAAATGAGATGTATTTTCAGTTTCTGTCAAGTACTTAATGCTGTTCCCTGACAGGGAAGATTACAAAGATGAGATCAACACAAATTGCACAGAAATTTTAGGTAGCTATTCCTTCAAAATTAACATTATTTTCTTAGAAAACAACACACACCGGAGAATGCAGGTATCTGGTTTCGAAGGTGACTGACCATCGTTCTGTATCTTAACAGTACCTAAAGTGCTAAGGCTTTGTGACTTTTTTTTTTTTCAGTAGTTCAAGAGCACGTTCATTTTGACCTCGTACTTGAAGAGGCTGAATTTACCAGAGCTCCTCAGGAGCGCTAGATTGACAAACTTAAATCTGGAAAAGGCCTTGCACCTAAAGAAGAACTAAAGCTTTTTCTTTTATACTTGATGAATTTAATATCTGAATTTGGCACAGTTGTTCTCTTGAGGACAAATTTTCTAGGTCATTTCCCAGATGAAATAACTTGTTACTTTTCTGGAAATCTATGTTAGGTGATTCACAGTTTGGTATGTAAAATCAGAAAAGTAAACCCAGGGCAGCCATTTCCAGAGGAGCTGTGGCTGCCCCATCCCTGGCAGTGTTCAAGGCCAGGTTGGAGGGGGCTTGGAGCAACCTGCTCTAGTGGAAGGTGTCCCTGGCCATGGCAGGGGGCTGGAGCTTGATGAGCTTTAAGGTCTTTCCAGTCCAAACTGTTGCATGGTTTTTATCACAAGATCTCTTCAAGTGATGTAAAGTTAAGTGGTTGTAGTACAGTATGTTCTGGCCTGCTAGCATCTTTGCTTCATGCCACCTGGATATTGAATCTGCACAAAACACTTGTGAGGCATTGGATAAAACACTAATGGCATTTGGATAAGAATTTGTGAGCTGTGCCTGCAGATGATGTTGGTGAGTTACAGGTGGCTGAGCAGAGGTCAGAGGTAGGCTGCTGCTTGCCTGCCTATGAGCTATAATGGACAGGGTTGCATAGTGATCCAGCAGAGAAAGAGATCAAGTGGACCTCTGCTGAATGCCAGTTATGCTTAGGATTTGGCCTTCTCTACCTGTGCTGTTGGGTGGAGTTAGTCTATGAAGACAGTATAGTGGAGTTGTTTATATTGTATTCACATTGGGCTAGCATTTGAGTTGTTCCTTTTGTGTCTTACCTTGTTCTTGTTTCCTAGGTGTGATTTGCATCCCCATCATGTTCTCGTTCCCCTATCCTACAATATGTAGCAAGCTCTGGGTGTGTTCATGTTGCTCCTCCTCAGAGCTGTATTTAGAAGCACTTTGAGCATGCAGCTGACCTGCCCTGAGCTGAATGTGTTCTGCCTGCTGTTGTTGAATGACAGTGTCCTCAAGATGGCATGGCCTATCAAAGGAAGGAGCTTGCCCTAGATAGAAAAAAAAAAAAAAAAAAAACACAAGTCATTTTTAGCTTAAAATGCGTATAAATATCCAAAGAACAATGCTTATATGTGTTAATTGATTGCAGAAAGGGGATGGAAATCTGGAAGCACTCTCAGCAGTTCTATTACTTGGCTGTCCCTGGGGTGAGAAGGACGCTTTTCCTATAGGCAAGCATCAGAATTTTTCAGCACTGCTGCCTAGAGGCAGCTTTGGCATTTTGACAGACAACCTGACGACTGGCGAGGTCAGACACTGAGCTGTTGTAGCCTATCAGTAGTAAGAAATGTGTTGTAGAAATGGCTGAACTAATCCACTACAGCACTAGAGAGGATTAATGGCATGAGAAGCAGTCTCCTGCTCTAAGTCCCCTTGGTGTTTCCACTGGCTATCACAGAACTAATGCACACATCTGAGAACCACTCAGGACAAATGTTAGGAGATCCATCTTCAAGGCCAGTATTTTCAGGCAGTCTCCAGTTCTGGATGCTTGGCTCAACTTGCTTGGGGCCTCATTTTCAAAGGAAATAAGCACTTACACAGCAACTCAAGTAGGGCACCCAAAGTAAGAGGCCACTTTTGAAACTGTTGGTAGACGCATTTTGTTTTATCTCTGCGCTTCATTAGTCTCTTATCCCCAAAGTCTTTCATGTTATGTTCTACAGTGAAAGGTCATTGTTTCAGATCAATCATCTTCAGTGGGATTTAATTCCTTTTTTACAAAGGAATTAATCCACTTTGGTAAAGTTTGAAGAGCAGTAAAAATTCGCTTGTTAAAACAGGTCTGAGCTTATTTTTTAAATGTGGCTGCAGATGCTGAGTCCTTAATTGTGTTTGCCAAGCATGAGGCGTCTTTGGGTTGGTTCTGGAAATGGTGGATACCTGAATTCTGCTCTGGCTTGTTTTATTTTTTTTTTTTAACTTTTTTTTTTTTAGCTTGGTTGTATTTTTTTCCCTCTTTCATGTAGAGCTGTTTTCAATATGGTGCAACGGTGACAGCTTCTGATAAACAGGCTTTTTCACGTTTTCCTGTTTATGCTTGTGAATTCTAGTTACTTTACTTTTGTTATATAAAGAATAAATCCACAGTCTTCTATCTGGACAGGACTAGCAAATGCTGTGGTCTGAGGCAGCTTATTAAGAGTTAAAGCTGCTTCCAATTAGCTACTGTGTTCTTGCCACTTAAAGAGCCCCCACAACCCAGCATGCTTCACAGCCTCCTGTGCGTATCCCTGAATCATTCTGGCAAGTAAAATCACTGCCATGATCTTTTATTCTGACATAGTGCTGCTTCTTCTCTGGTCTCTGAAATGAGCAGACACTTGAAAATGGCACATTTTACCAGAGAGTTCTGAGGATTTATCAACTCAGGTCGGCACTGGATTTTGAACATATAAAAGGCTACTGTGTGTGAATGCTGAGTGGTGTTAGGAATACTGCAGTGATTCCAGAGAGGTTTCAGTATACAGATCTAACCTTTCTCAGTAGGGAGCAAGAGTTTCACAGGTTTTGTACCAATCATTGCCCTTTTGTTTTAAAGATCTTCCCATGTTAGTGAACAGATAATGTGCTTTACCACAAGTTACAGCATGAACCCTACTGCTTCTGAGCAATGCTTGGGCAAAGTAATCTTTCTACCTTCATTCTAGGCTTTTCCTTTGAGTTATGAGGGAGTTTCTGTGAGAATGATTCAAGATTAGCATGAAATTGAAATGTGACAAATGGCAGAATACTTTCACACACTGTGACAACCTAGAGGGTTCTGTTCCTTGTTAAACTGTGGTATATGGTTTGGCTAGAAATATATCATCGAAATGATAGTCCCTTGTGGTTTAGGAAAGAATCCTCACACCTTCAGCTACACCCACTCCTATCTTGTGCTCTGATCTTGTCATTGGTTACACCTTTCCTCCCTGATGCACACTTACTTTACTGGAGGATGTGCTGCCAGGGTTCTAACAATAAAAATCATAGGTCGTCCTAAGCCTGTGAAAAAAATCTGACCTTACAGTGGTGCCTGGCATTCTGCCTCATGTAAGTGCCAGTCACAGTATTTCCAAGATCAGTTGCCCACAAACTCTCTATCTCTGCCATACTCATGTCTCCTTTGCTGTGATGTGGAAGCCAGTTAACCTCCCTCATCAGTTGGTAGTTGTTCCTGTTCTCTCTCTGTTTTCCAGTGTCTTGTCCCCAAGACTTCTGTCATTTAGCAGTTCCCTAAAAACATTACCTTGCTGCAGAAAAGAGAAGATTACTTTCTTCAGGGATAAGGAGGATATTAGTGGCAGGAACTTTGTAGTAACACTGCTTTGGTTCCATGAGTCTCATGAAGAGTGCTGCAAATAATGCATGTTTCCTACTGCTACCAGAACAACCAAAGGGGAGGCTTTCTGCTGCAGGGGAATGGCTGGGGTGGTTTCTTTGCTGTGTTTCCTTTTTACTAGTGTACCTTCTAGCTCTCTTCCCTCAGCTAAACATCTGCACAGGGAGGGGGACACCATCCGAGAGTGCTTTGGTGTCCCCACTGCCCCTGTGTGGAGCTGAGCAGTGAATGAGAATGGCATTTCAGCAAGGAGCTATTTGTGGAACATTGGTGCTGTCCAATAATCAGATATGCCTGTGGAGCAGAGCCATTGCCTTAGGTCATGGTGCAATTTTCAGTACCAGAAATTTCTCCATCTACAAATTCTTGCTGGGTGTGGTCACTTTCCCAGCAGCTCCCAGTCCTGCCTCATGGGAGCAGGATCTTCGAGCTCCTGCCTGGCCTTTGTGTGGTATCATGGAGCTCTGTAATGTCATACTTGGTGCCTGGCGTCTGTCAGGGCAGCCATGGTTAGGTAGTGTCTTGCATCTGTTTAGCACTCTATTAAAAGGTATGCCAACATCTTGATTCCCATTGCCTTTCCATTTTTAAGATGTGGTATCTCAACTTATATCTATTATAGCAGATTAAACATCATTGTGTGAGCTCTAATTTGGTTTTATTTGTACCTCTACAGATTCATGGAGCCACTGTTATGGCTGACAATGCAGAGCATGAGGTGCTGTACGCATAGGAGGATAGAGGTACTCTCCCACATACTGTGTGTGTATGAAATGCTGTGTCTTTACTATGGTCAGACTGTAGAAATGCTGCTTACAAGATTACACTTTTCCTTGCAACTGTGTTTAGCCATGACTCTTATTTTAGAGCAGTGAAGTTGTGTATCACCTTGTGGCTGCAAGGTTAAGAATTTCTGAGATGCTTTGGACTGAGAAATAGCCGATATAGAGAAGCTCAGTTAAAACCCCCTAAAGCATTTAATGAGAATGTTTGTGCTGGTGTAGCTATATCCACATATATTTGGCAGATTAATGCAGATTGTCTGGTGAGTGGGTGAATAAGTAGTTATAAAAATACTTTGTAATCTGTTTCCCTTGGGAGTCTGAAACTGCTGCATGAGACTAGAAAGCTTTTGGTAAACCCCATGAATTTTCAGAACTGCTAGAACACTTTGCACACTGAGTAATCTCTACTAAGAAGTGATTACAACTGCAAAGTTTCCAAGATGGAGAGGTGTACTGGGTATTTTGATTGGCCCACCTCTTGCTATTCTTGCGTAAGTCTTAGATACATTAAAATCTGTATTTTTACATTTAAATGCACCTTTTGCAAAAACACTCTTCTGCTGCTCACTGATAAAACTTTATCCTTATGTAAAATCAATGCAAGTTTTGCATTGATAATGATAACAAATTAGGCTGATACTTGGGTTCCATTCTGTTAAGGTTTTATTAGTCTTCTAGAAACAGTGACAGTAAAATCCTGTTGGGAAAGAGGCAGCCTTCAGCTTGCCAGTACCTACCTGCAGCTGTGTGTTCAGCAGTGCTGCGTAGAGCTGCTTCCTGAACGTGCTGGCATTCAGTTTCTAACTCTCAGTGTTATTTTTACCCTTCATGCTTTGTTACATTGAGGTACTATTTATTCTTATTTATCACAATATTTATGTCCTTTAAAACCATCTGCAATATTCATATAATCCCTTCTAAAACTAACTGCAGCATTTAATTTAAATGACATGAAGGCTTAACACATAAAAGCCAACAATGCTAGAGCTAAGGCTAAAAACTTTTGTTGGATACAGTGGATGGGATTTACTTGATTGCAGTAGTGTAAGAGTGCTGGTGATGAACAGAGTAGTGTCATGAGTGGGAACAGCACTGGGCCCCTACCTCTGCTAACATGCTTGTTTCCCTCTGGTTTGGGGGTGAGCACAGAGGCGAGCTTCAGTGGATGGGGTGCTGTGGTCAGCAGCTCTGATGTGCTGTTGAATGGGGAGCGGCTGTCAGGCGTTGCACAGCAACTCCCGTATGTGCAGTGGTGCAGTGATGTTTCACTGCTGTCTGTTGGCTGAATAAAAAAAAGTTAATCTATGTGTTATTGTAAGAGATGAGTAACGTGGATACTCGTGTTTCTGGAGTCATTTGTGCAATTCCTTCCCTTTGAGATAATTTCTATGCAAGGCTGGTACGCTGACAGTTCATGAAAGAGGAGCCCGACAGCTACAAATTAAACCACGCAGTAAGATTAAACCGAGTTGTACCTCTTAGGCAAGGTACGAGGACTGCTCCGTGCCTGCCACCCCCACAACCAGCAGCGCTGCACGCCGGCTGGGACACGACGCGCGTTAACTTCACCGGGACGAGACGCGGCCGTGTCCCGTCCCGAGGCGCCTCCCGCCCGTCTCCGCAGTGCCGGCGCCCACCGCCCACCTCCACCTTTGCAGCAGTAGAATGCAGCACTCCCAGCGCGCATGCGCCTCCCTCAGCCGGCGCCCCGCCGTGGCTATTTATAGCAAGTGACGTCACCTAGAAATAGAGCGCGGGGGAGCGGCGCCCCCTCCCCTCCCCTGCAGTTCCCTCGGCTCCGCCCCCTCGTTGCCTTCCCAGCGCGCAGGCGCAGGCGGTGGCAGCAGCGGGAGCCTCGGAGCCGGGCGGAGC
>JASSUY010048431.1:0-10594 GCA_032466535.1 Forpus xanthops
AGCTGAAAATCCAAAACACAGTGCTACACCAGCTACTACTTAAAGAAAAAATGACTGCTGCTGCTGAACCCATGACACTCACGCTTCAAAACATTCAAGGTCAGGCTGGATGGGGCTCTGAGCAACCTGGTCTACTTGAAGATGTCCCTGTTCATGGCGGGGGGGTGGACTAGGTGACCTTTAAAGGTCCCTTCCAACCCAAACTGCTCTATGAGTCAATGGTTCTATGATTCTATGATCTGCTGACTAGCTTTACGGTAGTCACACAAAGAGCCTATATAACTTGAGCTCTAATGTCCAGGTCCTGTATAAAGAGATTTTGTTTGCCCAGCAGGTCACTGAGTTCAAAGGGAGAAGATAAAAAAAGACCAGGATGGAAAACAGTAGCAAAACCATAACATTTGGAATAGGAAACAGCTATCAGTCTGGGACAGTATAACCAAACCCTTTTCCTGTAGACCTCATAGATAGATTTGACTAAGTAAAGAACCATGGAGACAGGGAGTCACAGTGGCAAAGAATGTTGTTTGCTTGTTTTTTTTTTTAATTTCCAGTCTAATGTATACCATTGTAACTGGAAATTATTGCAGTCATTAGTTCTGGAAATAACTACAGAAACTAGATGCACGATCTTGTAGGGAAGCTGAAAGTAGAAGAGAGTGTTACCATCCCTGTTTCTGTCATATCCCTCGTACTTTCAAAAAAATAATAAACATTTATTTAAAAAGAATGCATAAAAGAGTATTTATATTCATATGAAATTGTCAAAGCTTTGACTCCGAAAGATCAAAATACAGATATTTTAATAATTTCAAGTATTTTATTAGACATAGTTACTCTGTATTTTACGGCTTGTAATACATTAAGATCTAATTTACATTAAAACCTAAATATAAGCACCTGTTACATTTTGAGGACATTCTCCCATTTGAATCTCCAGATTTCTTAAAGATGGGGTCATTAAGTTTTTGTGTGGATACAAAATGAAGTTATTCCCCCTTGAGGTTCAAAACCAGTTTTTAAGGTGGAAATGTCAAAACAAACTTAGTCTGATGAGGTTTTATACTCTGGGGTGGGAAAGTCACTCAATTCTGATTTAACGTGTCATCTAAAAAAAAGGAGCACAAACTTTACCACAAATGATCATGCTGCAAAGTCTCTTTGATGCTCTGTACTGATTTGAATGCTAGTGTCTGCCAGTCCCTGCAGAGTATTGCCATTCTGAGGCATTTCCAGGAACTTCTAAAAGGAGACCTAATAGCTGTGTGGCTGAACAAGGTATGTGACATCTTGCCTTTGAGCTGAAATTCATCCCTGATCCATGTACCCACATTTGGAATACTTAAGACATGAAACTGGACAAATTCACGTTCAAGCTTTGCCTTCTTGCCAATTTTGTCAATATTTTGAATGCCGCTCTGGGAAATTTTAAAGAACCATAATACTTGATAACAGTTAGCAAAATTCAGTATTAATAATTTGAATCAGATGCCAGACCTACCTACATTCAGATATATGTGTTATGAATAAGTCTATTGGAGGGAATGGTGACAGCACCTGCCAGTTATCAGGAAAATGGTCTGACATTCAATTTGCATAGCCATTTCTTCAGTGCAGACTGAGACACTGCTCAGTGCTTCTTCCAGCCTCATCTTCAATGTACTGTGGAGCACATTGTACTTAGGAATATGACGGCCCTGGGCAGATGGAGCGGTGATGTCATTGAGCTTTTCCATTTCTACTTCCTATGAACATTTGCCTTATTCTTACATCCCAGCTCTTTCTCGACATGTTTTAGACTAGAAACATTTTCTTTTTTCGGGTGCAGAGAAGGAATCACTTCTTTTTGATTTCAGACAAGATCTGGCAAGTGAGCTCTTGTTGCTAGTCAAAGAAAAAGCTTTAAAAAAATTAACACAGAATCTGTGTTTAGCAAAGTGATTTGCATAAGCTGTACACTTGGTTCTTAGAGTTGGAACAGTTCTAACCTATGACAAATTCCTCTGTCTGGGCTGTCTTCCAAAATCATTTTCATCTACCCTGGCAAAAGAACTGAAGTCTGCGTTCTGCACTAATTAAAGGCCTTCAGGAGAAGGGCCCCAGTTGAAATGCTGACACACTTTGTACACGCTTTATTTGTGAAAGGGGATACTGAGCCCATTTGATGGCGCCTCCTGCTCTGTCATGCTGTGCAAAATTTTAAGTGGGGAAACAAAATGGATGCAGTTATGTCTTGTTAAGATTCTGAGATACGAAAACTGCCATTTTCCCCACTAAAAAAGCACAACATTGGGATTTTTTTTACTGTTCGAATAACATTAATAAGCAGTAAAAAGACTCAAACCATGGTATTTCCTTAGTGACTGTGAACTGGCATTCACATTTTTTGTGAAGCATTATGGCTTAATGCAGCTGAGCCTCTGTCTTGCTAAATGTCTTCATTTTGGAAACAGCAGAATATACACCCAATATCCCTTTTACATAAAACTGTAAACTGCTGAAAAGGGAAGGCAGGGATAACAACTGTTCCGATAACTTTGTGGAGTTCTTCTAGTAGGTCTACCCTGCCCATAAGGAAGCTTTCTGTGCTAGATCCATAAGAGGATGCATAGCTTTTAGGCACCCAAGATGTTCAATGGAATTTAGAGTCCTTTACTGAGCAAGGTGGCACCCAGAAAATAATGTGTGGAGAGTCAGGTATACCAAAACACAACATCCCAAAAACCTACAGGAGACACCTATGTAGACATCAATAAATAGAAGATGACATAGTTAGTCTTCTAACGGAGAGCATCTACCCCTGTTTGGGCTTCCCATCAATAAGCTCTCTTCTGGATGTTTGTGTTTGGTGTAAGAAAGCCCTTGCTTGCAAGGTAAAACCTTCTACAAGAGGAACGACCTATGCCAGTAATCATAGCACATAATCAGTGCTCTGTGTGCTATGATTACCACCTTTGAGCTAAAAATCCACCAGCAGAGCTATCTGTGGAAGGGAGGCTGTCTTAGTTTCTTCTTCTGAAGTTGATCTGAGTATTCACCATCTGCTTTGGAGACATGAGTACACACGTGCTGGGGCTAAAGAGAGATTTGACCCTGGATGTTAACTATTTTACCCGTGCCCAGCACAAGGCAAGGAAAGAAATGCGATTTCTGGCTTCTGTTTGTGGAGCATCATGCTCTGAAAACATTGATTAGACTCAACTCTGCATATGAGCTACATGGAGAGCTCCTGCAGAGACTAACAGATCTTAGCTAGGGTTCAATGCACTCACCCTGGTCAGGGGAAGGAGTGAAGTACATCTATTCAGCAGCAGATGTCCAGATGCTTAGTGACCTGTGGGAATACACTCGGTAGAGGCAAGGGCGTTTAGGCAGCTGCATGGTGTTTTAAGAATTTAAGGAATCCCAGCCCAGGCTTTTCTCTTTGCTTCTTTGTGATGAGCAGAAAATAATCATAATAATAAAAAGAAACAACAGGAGGATTTCTCTCTCAGATCTTCTTGCAGCCTTTCTCTCCTCACGTTTCACCCTGCTTGCCTGCTGCAGCCCTCAATAAACTATGTCATTGTGAAGCAGGAAAGCATCAATTCTGTAACCACTGAGACAGGTCCAGGGGTTTCTGCTAGCAAATAAACTAGCAAACAAAATCAACATTATTTGCGAATCCTCAGCATTGCCTTAGGAGGAGGAATTTCAAGTCCATTTTCTATGAACCTTAAATGTGAAGTTTCCGCAAGCACAAATGCTCCAATATTTGCCCTTCTTCTTGGGTACAGAGAACAATTCTGTCTTGTTTTTGTCGCTAAAAGTATTGACTGTGTTAAACACTAGGCACGTGCTTCCAAAAGAAAAGCACCATGAATGCTTACATGTCCCTGTATTATCAGCCACGTGCTCCATCACCGGGAGACAAACGGTCCACTGAAATGTGGCTGGTCTGGACGTTCCACATACCAAGCAGATGCAAGCAGAATGCCATAGGGAAATAAGAAACACATTGTATGCGATTTAAAAGGCTTACAGCTATGGAATATCCTTCTGAAAGCCTAATGAATATATCCAACACATACGCAATCGAAATACAAAACGCGCCCTGCACCAGAATACAAAACCACGGAACTGGAGATAATCTCTGAAGAGACCCACAAAATAAATCTACTGACAGCAGCACCTATAATCATACAACCCCAGTATTTGGCTTGTCAAAATGTCTCCAAGCTCAGGATTTTTTGTGGAGAGGAAACCGCCCATGGAGATTCTTTCTTAATTTTATGTCTTCTGTTTGCCACTCAAATAAGCTTGTGCTGGGTTTGGGGTTTTACTTTGTTTTGCTTTCTTAGATGCTAATACAGCTCAGACTGACTTTGACAAAGTTACTGATTATAAATTCAGCTTCCTTTCCACAGAGCTGGAAAAGGACCATTTAAACAAGCACTTGTTCAAGTGACTGAAAATACAGGCTTTGTGCTTTACCTAGTGACTGCTGAAGTGATAATACCCTACATTTAGAGCCAGTGGGGAGAATATTTAGGCAAAAGGAGGAGGGAGTATGAAAAATCTCTCAGGATTAGTCTTAGTGCTTTTTCGCATGGACGTTCCTGGTTATTTCACATATGACCTCTCAGAAGTATGCCTGCAGAGTTTCGAGCAAAAGCTTGGTGACAAAGGTGACAAGGGCAAGATGAAAGAAGTTAAGAAGATCATTTCATCCTTTGTTCTTCAAGAGAAACACAGCTCTGAAGCAATTTATTCTAGAAATGCATTAATTCCCAAGCTTTCCCAGTTGCCGTAGCAAGTGTCATAACTGTACTGTGAGGTGAGAAGCAGGGTTAAGCAGGACAGGTTCAGTGACTTTCTATCCACAACACTGGCTGTAACAAGGGCTCAGAATGTCTACTCTGTAGTTAAGCAAGCTGAACCCAAGGTATATAAATAGCATAGGTTTTGTTGTTTCTCCTTATCCCTTTCCTATATGCATTACATAAAGGAGCTATGACACACCTTAAGGAGCAGAAAGCATTCAGACTCTTCTCCTCCAGAGAGTGCTTAAAGCACTCTTTGGACAAGTTTGGCTTTGAGAACAGGCTCAGGTTTGCTCACAAGTATATCAAGGCTTTGGAGCAAAAGCAGACACAAGATTGTACTTCTATACGCAAATCACAGGAGATCCCTCAACTTTGGGGACAAAGTTCTGGGTAAAAGTCTGGGAAGACAAGACCATACAATAATAATGCAAAAACTCTGCCTACCATTCCCTAGGTTGGTTCTACATGGAAAATGATGAAGACAGTCAAGGTACGTACCAAATATGTTCTTTCACACACAAAAAAAGAGTAACAAAAGTAATATATAATAGACAGGTATTAGGTTGATACTCTGGAGACCAAGCTAACCTTCAGCACTAATTTATGACCTGCTGTAGGAGATTGGGAAACTAATTTTGTTTCTTTATCCTTGCCCACTGATAGTATAAACTTTTCAGGGTGGGAACTGTCTCTTGCTACACATTTAAACTGTAAAATGGGAACTCAGTTTTGGTTCAGGCCTGTTGGTGCTACTGTAGTTGAAATAATTACATGGAAATAAATAGGGTATAACAAACAACCAAATCGACTGCTGGAAGAGTGCAGATGGGAGTGAAAAAAAGATATAGGTGAAATAAGTGGAGGAGCAGAAAAGACAGGGAGAAACAATGGCCTGAAAGGAAGAAAGTGACAAAAAGGAGTGAACAAATGGCAGAAGAGAAATTGAACACAGATAGACACTGGACATTCTGAGATCAGCTGATGCATGCATTTTCACACTCTCCAGAGAGAGATTTGCAAATGCTCTAAACACAAAGTGATGAACAGGCTAAGCAAAGTTTCCCCTTGACCCCAGTAAGAGAACTAGTGCTAATACCATTCTGTCCTTTACCAACTCTCTGCCAGCCCTAGTTCCCTGTTTTTGAACTCCCAAAAAGCATTTACCCATCTGGACCTGCAAGGTACTTGATTACAGGCAGTAGAATCTCTCTTTAAAGACCCAGCACAGCCATACCCGCAGCAAACTGTTATGCCAGCATTCATTAGTCCTCCAGGGGTCATCTTCGACCTGTGCTAATGTGCCTGCAACCTGACTCTCTTTAGCAGTACTGCTGTGTGAAATATTTATGGATTAAGATTAAATTAAAACACAATTTTCAGGCACTTTTAGAAGAAGTCTTCAGTTCTATTAGTGGCTAAGTGATAGACTCTGACAGGTTTCAAGTAACAGCTATGTGGCTCAGAATATTGTGATAGAGGTGAAGTCTACGGAGACAACCCAAGCTAATGCTTTTTAAAGTTGATGGAAAGATTTCTCTGTCTCTCGGAGTGTTGAATTGGTCTGCGAGAGACTGGAGGAGATCCAATTGGGGCCCATAGTTACCAGAAGTTGCTACCAACCAATGGCTATTCAGTGAGTCACATTAAGTAAAAAGTTGGTTGCAGTAATGCGCTCAGTGACCAATAGCTGCAAAATATTTCTCATTCTTCATAGTGGTATGGAGTCAAACGACCAGAAAGGAAAGGGCATAAGGGCAATAATAATGAATTTATCAGCCAACACATGCCCCCTTCTGAGGGATCTGGAGGAATAGTCAGATGAATGTAAATCCCACTATGTCTTCCAAAAGGTATTTGATCCAGAGGACTACAGGCTGAAGTCACTGTGTCTGTCAGGCTGACTCCCTTTATCAGCAGTGAACTGCTGCTTCAACATAAAATTCTCAGGACGGACCTATAACCACTACATTGCCAAATAAAATTGAGATTTCTTAGAATCTGCTCTCACTGTGCCTTTTGTGTAAAATGTTTTCTAAGATGCCTTTGTGCGTTAAACTTTCTTTAAATGGCGAGTCAAAGGGCTGCCTTGAGAACTCTTCTGAAATCCTCTTCTGTTACAGACCACTCCTAAAGTAAACCTGGAAAACAAACAAAAAGAAATATAATAATGAGGCCATTCCTTAACAGTCTTTCCGTTCCTTAACAGTCTAAGGAATATTAACAGTCTTAATATTCCTTTTTTCACCCTCACTGAAAATTACTCAGAAGCATATTTTCAAGGGGACATGGATTTCAGGTGAACCTGAAAGAAGACACTGTAATGAAAGCTGGTTGAGATGAAGGATCGAAGTGGTGATTATTCAGTGACTTTCAGGGAAGAGTTAAACTATTGGTAAGGTTGGTTTAATAGAATAGGACAGAATACATTGCCTAGAGATACAATGGAATTTTTAATTTGGAAGACTTTTAAGCAGAGACCAGGCAAACGTTTGCTGGGAAAAATTTAGATAGTGCTGATGTAATGGCAGAACAAGAGAACAGACCAGGAGACCTCTTCAGGTCTCCTGTAAATTTATCTTCTTTGATTCTGTGCCTACAAACAGAAAGGAGTGTTAGCCAAGAACATGCTAAACTTGGAAAGGTGTGCAGTAATGTTTTAAATCCATTTATATACAAACTACAGTTTAAGAAAATATACATATGAGATGAAGAACTGCAAATGAAAGATGACAGAGAAATAACACACTGGCATTTGAAACGTGGGCCGAAAATGAAACAGGATTCAGCTTGGAAAATGCATGCTAACATACTTGGGGAAATATAATCTGAAATAATATCCTTAGTGGGAAAGTGAAACCTGGAAATCATTTATGTTACAAAGGAGTCTTCTGGGTGATTGAGGACGGCAGAATTAGATGTGTTCAAAGTGCCACCGTAAAGGATGGAGCTCAGCTGGGACTTTCAAATTCAGGTTTGCTGCTGCTGCAACTGAGGCGCACAAATAAATCCTCCAGCACTCACAGTAACAGTCTACCAGCTGATTTATATCTCCATTAAAAATTTGGCTGGAAGTGTTTAGAAATTCATGCTATTTTGCCATGCAAAATTAAACTGACCACCTGCCCTGGAATATGGCTTTGATGCTGAGTCCCCGAAGCTTCACCTGAAGAGTAACAGTCAGCTCTGGAGATATGGCCTGATGACAGTCTGGCGGAACACTGTTTTCCAACACAGTGAGTGAGGTAACAGGCACCCTTCCATCGCTTCCTCATTTATGTGTAGTAAGGCAGTCTGGACAAGGCCCCAGTTCACTAACATTGGTAAACATCAAGATTCCTTTTGCTGGCTTCTGTGGACACAGAATTGTACCAATACTGGATATTAAAAATTCCTCAGATTAGCAAAAAGAAAAAACTAGTCAATGGGGGGGGGGAAGAATTCAGGTGATGAGATTAATCATAGAAAGCAGCATGAAGAACTGCTAAACCCCCTACAAATGCAGATATTCACCATCTAGTATTTTTACAATTATTTCAAATAATGAGACCTGCACTGGGTACCAGCTGTGTTCCCCACGTCTGTTCACAAGGAGATCTAAACCCATTGAGGAAAATTCCTTCTCCATCTGATAAGAGCAATCAATATGAAATCCAGATTCTTGCTTATGCAGGGAACTTTAAAATGTGGGTAGATGGAAATGACAGAAATACTACACCGCATCCAGTGTAGCGTTAGCTGCGCCTTTTTACCTAGTTACAGGGAAAAACAACATATTAACTTCAGACGCTTTCTTTCCTCAGCATCCAGAAGCAATGTTTTATATGTTTTAACACAAAGTTTTCTATTCTTTCAGTGGCACACTCAGCAGCTCCTGTCATAAGCACAAGCCCAAGCACAGTACGACTTCATGAAAGACCTTACATCAGCTGATGGCAGCAATAGCAAAGTCTGTGTTTGCTCCATGTGAGATCTACGGACTCCTATAGTGAACCTATTTGTACTTACATGTAGGAGTTAGATGTCCTGTTACCAAATATAGAAATAAACTTTGTTCCCTTTGCCCTGACTACTCACTTTGTGATTGTTGTGTCCTTTTCTAAATACTCCAGTTGGATGTTCCCACAGGCTCTTGACAGCTCTTACTTGTCTATTTGTAAGGAAACAGAAAGTAATGTTTCCAAAGGAACTTACAATCTGAGAAGTCTGTCTCTTAGCTCTGTTAAGATGATAGTCACAGAGTAAGCCAGTCCTTCCACTTCTCCCTGCACTTGATACTATTTTACCATCCAAAGCAAGCTTTAATTAGACCTCCCTGTTTTAACTACATCATGCACTGAAATGAGATCATTGCTGTACTCTGGCAAATGAGGTTGATCTGTGTGGTCCTCCAGCTGTGCAGAGTGCTATTCTCCAAGAAACTTTTCCTGTTCACTGTGAAAGGAATTTTATTATCTGATATTTTTTTCTTTCTATCACTGTATCTTATGAACACATGGAAGGGGTCTGATGTTGGGCTTTACTAGATTAAGCACAGAGAAGCTGTGTTGGACAAAATCATTTACTAAATTCATTGTGCATGATCCTGTCTGAGGCCCTTCACTGGTGGCAAATACAGCATGACTACTGGCACAAGCCATGCTAGTTTCTTGCTGAGAAATACTGGATTGTCAAAATCTGCCATTCAGGGAGCTAAGCCATCTGGGAAGATACAGCCCAGGTCACCCAAGACTCACGCTGTTTCCCCAATATAGTCCTAGTTCTGTTGCAAGAGCCCTTTAGGGTACAGAAGGCCAGCTTATTTATTGAACACAACAGAGTCATTTCAGATTTAATCCTAGTGCAAACATGATCAAACTTGGGCAAAAATGCAAATAGGCTGCAAGAAACAGAAATGAGAGAGTTCTCAGCTCACTGTCTGTCTTTGTAACACTGATGTATATCTACTGGCTATGTAAGTACTTACAAAGTAGCATAAAATAACTGGCCAGGATCAGCTATGAAGTACGCAGTTATAAATCTTGATGAAGGGTCGTGATTGCTTACTGGTATTTACTTCACCTGTTATTTTAGTTATGCCTTCTAGTGCATTGGTAAGTAAGTTCCCTTCTTGCTTTAATTTTTTAAGACCTCTTGCACAAGCAGACATCATCTTACATATTAAAGATAACAGGAACGGATTCTATAGGCATGTAGAGAATAAATCACAGACTAGGGACAGTGTGGGCCCCCTCCAGAAGCTATCAGGAGAACTGGCTACATTGGATTTGGAGAAGCCTGAGGTTCTTAATGACTTGTTTGCCTCGGTCTTTGCTGGCAAATGCTCTGATCACACCAACCAAGTCTTGGAAGGCAGATGCAGGGACAGTGAGAATGAAGACCCTGGAACTACTGTAGGAGAGGATCTGGTTCGAGACCATCTAAAGAACTGGAATGTACACAAGCCCATGGGACTGGATGAAATCTATCCACAGGTCCTGAAGGAGCTGGCAAATGAAGTTGCTAAGCCATTATCCAACTTACTTAGAAAAAACACGGCAGTCAGGTGAAGTTCCCAATGTCTGGAAAATGGGAAATATAACCCCCATTTTCAAGAAGGGGAAAATGGATGAATCAGGGAACTACAGACCAGTCAGCCTCACCTCTGTGCCTGGCAAAATCTTAGAGCAGATTCTCTGGAAGGCATGCTAAGGTACATGAAAAACAACAAGGTGCTTGGTGACAGCCAGCATGGCTTCACTAAGGGGAAATCCTGCCTGGCCAATCTGGTGACCTTCTATGATGGGGATATG
>JASSUY010048435.1:0-23878 GCA_032466535.1 Forpus xanthops
GCGGACGCGCTCATCCCGCTGAGGCGGCGGGCGCGGGGGGCGGGCGCTCGCTGCCTCAGTCGGTCGATCGCTCGCCGCGTCCTTGGGTGCCGGTGGGCGATGCGCTTCCTCCGCTGAAGGCGCCGCGGGCCGAGCCGGCAGGATGACGGTGGAGTTCGAGGAGTGCATCAAGGACTCGCCCCGGTTCCGGTAAGCACCATAAAACCCCTGCGGAGGAGCAGCGGGACAGCGGGGCGCTCCCATAATCGCTTTAGGCGGCGGGGGGCCGCGGTAAGCTGGGGCGGGGGGGCACGGGCAGCGGTGGGCAGTGGGGAGCCGGCCCCGCAACACGCCGCCGCCGGCCTGCGGGTGCCGGTGTCCCGCATCCCTCCGTCCGCCCCGCTCGGCAGCTGTGTAGATGAGAAATGACCGGTTGTACAACTGCAGGGCAGCGCCGGACCCCCCGTTCGTGACCGGGAGAACGGGCAGCACCCGCTGGGATCAGCTGGGAAGTGCTGAGAAACAGGCGTTTTCCAGGCAGTCGCATTCCCATCTCTCGGCTGGTGGATTTTTTTTAGCGGTCTTGGAGGAATCCGGGCTCTGACAACAAAGACTCGGTCTTGGCTGTGCTGCGTTTAAACCAGGCTGGTTCAGAAATGCCCAGGGCTGGAGAGGAGCTTCCACGTCCTGGGTGCAGATGCTCCATTGTGCCAGGAGCATCCTGGCTTAGTGTCTGCATGGGCTGGGGTGCCCTGGTGCTGTAAAGGGAGGATCAGAGCTCCCATTGCAAACAATCACCTCCTGCTTTCAATATTATGTCTGGATGGGGACAGAGGGAAAGAGAGACAATAGCCTGCAGAAGCAAGTTGGTTGTGTGTGTAAGGGAAAGAGTTGTCAAGGGGGTTCTTCCCCGCAGACAATTCTTGTTGCTCCTTCTCAAAACCTTGTTGTTTATTAAATAGAGCAGTTGGCATTTTCCTTTAAATGTGTTTAGAGATAATTCCTTGGAGTACAAGATGCATGTGGAAGGCTGCAGCGGTCTGTTGCTGTGGCTATTCTGAACAACTGTCGTTTTGTGTGTGTGGTTGTGGTTGTGTACAGCTGCAGGTAACACAAACACTGGGGCAAGTGCACCTTCTTTAGCCCTGCACATGGGAATGTGGAAAGGGCCCTCCTCCACACATTTCCATTCTAGTTGTGTGGTAAGATTCAGCTCTACCTTGTTCCAAAGCTGGGTCCGAAAGTCTAATGGACAGTGTTGTGTGAGATGACAGGCTGGTCTAGCATTGGAGCCACGGGAGTTTTTCATCAGGTAAAAGTTAGATGTTAGGTTTGCAGAAGGTGACAGCTCCTTCCTTAATCCTCCTCTCACTCAGCATCAACTGGAATTTATCCACCCCCTTTTTTTTTTTACCTTTTTTGACTGTCATGTCATCCTATTGTGCTGCAGAGCATGTGAACAGTTCAGTGGCATCCTTCCAGAGCAGTGACTTCACTGGCCAGATGTCTCCTTCCACATGGCAGTGACCCTTTTCCTGGTGACGTCAAGATTGATTGAGATGCTTATTTATTTATTTTGCCTTTGGTGTTGTGTGGGCTTCAGGCCAAGTTTCTTAGTATGCAGGCAACATCATTCTGCTCTGTCTGCTCCATCCCTGAAAACAAACCAGCTCTCTGAGCACTCTCTTGGACCTTTATCAAAAGGCAGTTATTTAAGCATGGAATTATGAACTATTTCCCAAATGGCCAAACACAGTCTGCCTGTTACAGGGGAAATAAGAGATCAGACTAGAGAAATAAGCTTAGATACTTCAGGAGGGCTGAAATATGTATAGGAGGGGTGTTTGTAAACTGTGAACACCTCAAACAGTAAGAAAATACTGACATTAGCAGGACTATGGGAAAAAAGAGAACAAAATAGAATTCTTCAGACTTTCTTGAAGGGTCCAGATTTTAGCCTCCTTGGATGCTTTTCTTACCCCAACTCTAATTATTTCTTTCATTACAGTTAATTATTTGCAGTACAAGGGAATCCTTAGGTGTTGTAAGGGACAGGATTCTTCCATAGTGCATGGCAGAATTCTTACTAACATGTCCCTAAAATCTTACAACTACAAAAAAGAAGTGAAATACCATACAAACTAAACTAGATACAAACCAGAGATAAAAGTGAGGTGAGGCATAGCATATAATCCACTGTCTCAACAGACTGAGACAGCAATAGGTGAAGTCCCTTACCATAGGAAGCACCTGTGGAAGAGGCAAAAATTGAATCCAGATTTCCCATACCAGTGCTTAGCTGGGATCACCCTCCTTTTCGTACTGGCACCCACTGCTGCACAGAGCCCCTTTGCTTCCCAGTAAGGGGCTGTGCCCTGTGCTACAATTGCCTTATTCTCTTCAACAGTGAGCCTTGGAAATAATCAACTTGTTTTCTGTTATACATGGGGAGGAGAAAACACCTCCAAAAAAAAATATTGCACAGGCATTAACAAACTCTGTATTAAGCATCCATAATAAAGCTACCAAACTAGTTTAGCTATCAAATCTGATTACATGTCAAAACATTCCGAGTCAATATTCGGTATACACTTAATGCATCATTGCCTCCTACTTTATAGAGATTAGTTGCTGCAAAGAAAACTTTTGATTTTAGATTTTGTTACTTAAATGTGTACAGATCCTTAGATGGGTAGATAAGCTTTATTTCTGTGAGGCATCTTGTAGGGACATGTATATTCAATTCCAGTAAACAAGTATAATTACCTTGAAAGACCAGTTCTGGTACATATGAATGCAACCCCAGTAGATACTGTGACTTTCATCTCCCTGCTGCACTCAGCCCTCTGTTGAACTAGCAGTAGTCTTAGAGATCTAGGAGCATCGTTCTTACTTATTCTACTCAGTGGTCTGGAATGATGCAAAGAAGAACCCATGACTGCCCTTACTCTTGCAGATCTGCTAAGCAGCCTTGCTAAAGGAGTACGTTGGGGTCATTCTTGCCAGATGGAAGTCCTTGAGGACACTGCCAGTTTCCAAGGTTACCCCCTGCCTTCATTCCCTCTTTGATCAGAGAAGATTCACTTGGTATTAAGGGAATGATAAGGACATTGTTACTTATTCTGGATGTAAATGTACTCTAGGAGGACAAGGGAAGAGTAGGAGCAAATTGCAGAGGTTGGACCCGGCCATAGCACTCTGTGGGTCCCAGAAAACCCCAAATGCCTCTGTGGTAATTCCCACATGGGAGGGAAATAACCAGTTACTTCCCTAACTAACATCACTATTGTAGTTGTTGTTGCTATTAACTAACCTTATTAATCAGATTGTGAGGTCAGGGTTACCCACTGCAGAGCAGGGTGAGCCAGGAGGTGCTGTGCTCTGACCCAAGCAGTGACTCAGATGCTGGAATCTTCTCATGAGGAGTCCTTAGAGCTCCCGTGACCTAAGGGAACAAACAGCTAACAGCGTCCCTCCTTCCGCATCCAGCCCCAGGCCACTGAGGGTCCTCAGTGCTTCTTAGCAGGACAGGGAGACCTACAACTGAGGCACAGGCTCCACAAGCCCATGTAGGTGCCCAGATCCGAGGGTGCCAGGCTTCACTTCCCACATGCCTTGCAGCCTCTTGGCTGGCAGAAGTTCAGAAACACCCAGGATTTCCTGGAGCAGTGCTGCCATGAGGCAGTGACCTGGGGACATGGGCAGATGTTCTAGCAGTGTGCAGCACTGTCTGCACATTACTGTAGCTCTCATTAGGCAGACTAAAACCCAGGCATGTCGTTTTAGCTCCATGGAAGATATAAGGAAAGAAAAATTGTCATTTACCAGAGAAAAAGAAAGTGGAAAGTCATTTAGAAACTATCTTCTAGCCCTTACTAGGGTGTATCAAGCAGAATGGGAAGAATTAAAACCCTTAGTCAAACTGATCTTGCTAAGTCTGATCACAGATTAAATTAGACAAGTTTCAAGCTAGTAAAACCAATTTTAATGCATCTATGCTGTGTGAATGTGCAGACAATAATTCAGTGGCTTCTGTGTGACTTGTGTCAATTGGCGCTGCAGGCCACTGAACTGCACTCTGAGGAAAGGCAAACTTGTTAGCTTCAGTTACCTAAAAGCCAATTTAAATTACAGCCAGAATGGCCAAAGAAAGAATCTTCATGCGCTCAACTGAATCACTTGATCAAAAAGAGCATATGCATTGATTTGAAATTGGTTTTTATTACACGAGGCTTCTTATGTAAGCAAGATCACTGTTTGCTGTTGCATGAAGATAGGAGCTTCTCTTTGAATTGGAGACTCCTGAGTACAGTTGCAATCACTTGCAGGTTTAGTTGCATGAGAGAGAAGATACTATCACAAAAGCAGGATGATATTGTATGTATCAGTCATAATACCTGTCTTTATTTCTTATCTCTTCATCGTTGCTCTTCAAAAGTCCAAGAGTCTGAAGTTATGTAAAGGGAGAAGTGAGAGCAGAGATATCACCGTATGGTTACTTCTCCTCATTGTCCCAGCAATGAGATGCTCTCCCATTTACACCAGTTCATCCAGTCCCTAAATATCTATACATCAGTGCAGTGTGTTCTGGATGCAGTGAGGCTTTGTTTCCCTTCCTAGTTTCCAGCATCCCTTGTTTGGCATCACTTTAAAGTCAGTAACACAGACGCAAATCTGACCTTTTCCAGCATGGTACTCAGGCATGGTTTATGGTGGAGTCCATCCCTAACCTCTTAGGTTGGCTTCTCGCCCCAGATGTGTATTTGTGGCAACTTCACCGAAGGGCCCTCCTTCGCCATCAAGGCTGCATGACATTTCAGCTGGTCTGGTGATTCCCATTCATGCCAGATCACAGCAGAACCCTCACATTCCACAGGGTTTTTTCCTCCTTAGGTCATTGGCCCTCTTACCAAAACTACTCTGTGAATCCTGAAGTACTTAGGAAGAAGTTGCAGTCCTTCAGCCTTACAAGAAGAGAAGTGATGAGCAGATCTGAAGGTATTTATTCAATGTTCAGTCAGGGAAAATCCCCAGTATGAGAAGTGACTGGATGACAGCTGACTTTAGATCTCTGGCTTGGCTTCATAAGTAGTATTTGATGCCAGATTTTTGGTGAGTAGTTTCCGTAGTAACTTTGAATTGTGAACAGTGTATGAGGGTATCCCAAAGGGCCCAGGTTCTGAAGCTGAAACCCCACTGATCCATCCCAACTTTCCAAATCACAAAAAGATTTTGAATTCTTTTCTTTCCCCCAAGATAAAACTTCCCAGACTTAGAAGCTCTGAGTTTGCAGTACATGATATTAAACTCTGAAATACAATCTCAGGCTGCTCATGGGAGCTCTAGCTCATAAATGTCATGGTTTAGCATGCAGACAAGAGAAGGTTTGATATTTTATAATCGGATGATTGACTTTGTTACCAGAATAACACTCCTGTAACACACCTTGCTTTGGAGTAGAATGTACCTTCTAAGAACATCTGCAAACTGTGACGTGTTTCTAGCTGTTTAACAGACGAGTTTCTGAGTCAGAAGGTGGTTTTGTTTTCAGTAGCTGCTCCTCTCTGTTGTCTTTCTCTGGCTGGGAGGTACATGGCTACCCAGAGATGAAAATCATCTCTTTTGTCACTAAGAGTCTTCTGACATTTTTCTCTCTCTATGGCTGTCTTTCTGGTTGCCATGTAAGAAGTGTAAGGAGAAAACTGTCCAACTTGAATGGCTGGAATGGTCTTGTTTGTCATTCATTCATGAGGAGAAGTTTTGCAAAGTGTGACACTCCGGCTGCCATTTGCTAAAGGTGTAACTGAAAGAGAGAAGGGTTTAGATTAGACATCAGGGAGAAATTCTTCCCTGTGAGGGTGGTGTATGAGCTTAAGATCCTTTTCAACCCAAACCATTCTGTGATTCTATGATGGGTCTGGACTGCTTTCCCTTAAAGCCCTCCAGAGGGCCAGACCACAAGGAACTATGGGCCTTATCCTATTAAGATGGCCAGAAGCCACTGAGGAAGCCAAGATCAGGGTTTTGCTAGCTGCTCATTTTCTAGCTGTAACCAAGAATGTAAGAGAGTTGGAAGATAGATGACAAAGCTTGCTAGGAGCAAAAAGAAACCCAACAAAAGAGCAGTCACCCTGTGATGGAAGAGGGTAATTAGCCCCAGAGGTGATGTGGCTGAGAGATGCTGATGCTGGCTTATCTGTGCTATTGAAATATCTGTGGGAGAGTCATCCACTCCTCCTCACAGAGTGCCACATGTCTTGGTAATTGTGCTTTGCTGGTTGTCTTGGCACCATGCAGTGTCCCTGGGTTCCAAGCCTGGTCCTCGAAGGACTGCAGCATGGCCAAGTGAGAACATAGAGTAAGAGCTCAATGAGACATCATTTGGCATAACCTCACTCATTTGGACCCTGGACCGGCTCCTGTCAAGATGTGTGTTACTGCAAAGCCAGGAGCTTTTTTGTTCTAGGGGTAAGTCAGAGACTGTTGTCACTGCTGGAGCTCAGGAAGCTGGAAAGGTGCCACAAAGCCAGTTCTGTGGTGATGAGAAACAAAGGTGTGGAGGCTTTATCTGAAGGGAATCCAGGTTCTCTGCTAGTGGAGACTGGGGAGTCCAGGGGTTGAGGGCTGCTGCTTGTTTTGGCACTCAGTGATTATGCAACTGAGGAAAGTCCCTTTTATTCATTTCAACAGCTCCGTTGTGTCATTTTCCTTAGCTTAGGGAGTGGGACAGGGTGGAAGGGTCACACTGTGCATTTGAGTCAAGAACCTGTGAAAACTGAAAGACACTCAGTTTGGTATTGGGTCTTACCAGGGTAACAGATGGACTCAGAATGGAAAGTGTGTGCACTGGATTATTTGAGGTTGGGAACAGCATGAAGGTTGAGAGCTGTAATCAGAGCTGCAAGAGGGCCTTTGGGTCTGGATGCAGCTGTCTCTGGGCTCTGTCCTTACTGTTTCACATAGTTTGTGGGGTCAAACACATGCCTAGCCCCTGTTCACATACATGAGGCTGCTGAAAAAGCCAGTTTCCTAACCAGACAGCAGTTTCATGTAGCCACTGCAAAAGAAGGTGATGTTAATTCCTGTACCTAAAAGCTACCTGAAACTGCTAACCCCATAAAGTCTCTGCTAAAGTAGAGGTAGCATCCTAAGCTGTGTTCTCAAGGGGCAGTGGAAGAGCAGGGATGGGAGGAAGGAGTGAAAATCAAGCACTAGAGCTTTGGAATCTCAAGCTTTCCTGAAATTGCAACAGCCTCTTTAAAACCTGGTTTCATAACACTATGAAATTTCAGCCACAGTATTAATTTTGCTGCAGCAGGAAGGCCAGTGGAACCATGAGTTTTTCTGGCTTCCTAAGCACTGGCTTTGCTTAAAAAAACAGGCTACTGCTAGCATTCTAAGTTTGGTTGTATGGGATAAAGAAAGGAGCGCTAGAAGGAGACCTTCATTCCAAGTTGTTAGCTCTTCCCGTCATTAATGTGGTTCTTGTCTAATGTAAAGCTAGAATGTAAACTGTCAGTATTCCTCTTTGTAGGACCCCATAGGAAAATGAACAATTACTCCCATGCACTGCAAGGAGGGTGGAGGCTGATTTCCTGCAACTCCACTGCATCTATGCCCCGCTGTAGCCAGGCTGGCCTCAGCTCAGGAGGAGCTGCCCACAACTGCAGTCACAACACCCATCCTAGCTGGCCATCTACACCCATTATGCTTCATGTTCTGCCCATTGTTCTGTGAGCTGCTAGAAGAAAGGGAAAAGTGCTTCTACTTCTAGTGAAACAGCTTAGGAAGGAGGACAGGATATGCTGAAGACACTGTTCCTCCTGAAGACTTAGAGTCTAAATGTGTTTCTTCCTCCATATACATGGTGGTGAGGAAACTGGCTGTGCCACCAGTCCCGTGCGTGAGAACAGATCCTAGGCATGCAAGTATCTGCCCTGACAGACCAGGTGAGACAATACCTACACAGGTCAAAGAAGCAGTGAGTAAGCCACACGTGTTGCTGCAGGAGCTCATTACCCCTCTGAGCCACTGCACCCAAAAAAAGAAGATGAGGAAAGATAATTGCCCCTACACAAACCTCTGGGCAAAATGTTTCATTCTTTTCACCTGGTGGGTGCATGTTTTATCTCACTGGAGAGGGTTTGTTTCAGAGCTGTGCATCTCCAGATCTTTTTTATTCTTGCATGTTGCTGTCTCCTCTGGCCTCTTGTTTTTAAAGGAGGGAATGAATTCTGAAGTTCAGAGACTTTGATTTATTGGAAGAAAGAAAGGACCAGGAAAAGGTAATTGCAAGGTTGTATGTGTGTTCTTAACAGCCCATAGCAATCCTCTCTTAACCCAGTGCAGTGCAGTATGCCCACACACGTTACGTTCCTGTCTTTCTTCACCTTATCTGTGAGAGACGTTTACTTTGCTCATGTGCCAGGTCTCTTGAGGGAGACAGAGAACATTCTGTTGCTCTGATACAGTTGACCATCACTTAATTCCCAGTGGAAGAACACAAACATGAACGTGGTCTCTGCAAATGAATCGTTCTAGCACACAACTTTTACTGGATGTAGAGAGGGAATAGCTAAAAGCAGAGCAGTATATTCATTGCATTGGCTCAAAGCGATGATGTCAGAACTTATGGGTGGTACATCCCAGAGCAAAGTGCTCATTCATTCCTTAAATAAGCAATAGAGTGGCACAGTCTAAACAGATTATATAGTATCAGAGAATGAGCTAATCCGTTCTCTGCATACCCAGTCTGCTTCATCGCATCACATCAGGGCTTAACATTTCCATACTTTCATTCAATGCTATTGCTAACAGAAACAGCTTATGTGAACGTGTGTAAATGCATATGTGCACATGCAGTGTTTCCATGGGTAGGATACATCTGCCTGTTGATAAGGTAAGAGGATATTTAATGGGAATAAAATATAGCTGTAAGACCTCCATGTGCGTGCATGCAGATGCAGAGATACAGGCACAGAGCTGTAGTCTCAGCATCCAGGCTGCTGTGCCAGTCATTACAACACACAGAGGAGACTGACATGGTTTTGTCAGCTAAATCTCTGACCATTGGGATGAAAATGCAGTGTGTAGATTTTACAGACAGGGTCTGCATGTATTGCTGCAGTAAAGCATCTGCACAGAGATTTATCTGTACTCCTATGACAAAATTTAGGCTGAAAAAGTATACACTCTTGTGGCTTGCTTAGAGGCCACTTGAGAACACCACCAGCTAAACATCACCATGGTTCTGCTACATTTTTAGTGTTGGGGGGATGCAGAAATCCCCACAGCTGTTTGGAAGAACAGCTATGGAAGCATGTTACTTGTTCCTGCTCCATTCCACCTCAGTGAAACAATGCCATTTCCCACAGCTCAGTCTCTCTGCAGAATATCACCCCTTTGTTCTCTCTGATAAACCCATGTTTGGGCAGGAAGCATGGATTTATCCCTGCACCAGGATGTAGGAAACGGCCACTGTGGTAGCACTGACATAACAGGAAACCCCTATCCCCTTCCCTTTCCTTCCCTATCCTGCACTTCCCTATCCTATACTTCCCTATCCTACACTTCCCACACACTTCCCAGCTTTTCTTTCTTTTGCCATCTGGAGGCTGGCACTTCAGATGGTGCTCTGGGTTTGCAGAGAACAGCCTACCTGAAGGTTGGAGGAGGAGGAGGCAGCCTTAAGTGTTCCGAGAGTGCAATAAAACCAGTTCTGCCAGATTGAGTCCAGGAGTTTGGAATAACACAAGCTCTTGGAGTGCCACTGACTCATCTGAATGCAGAGAGAATGCATGAAACTGGGGGACAATGCCAAACTAGTAAACAGCACTGAGACACTGGAAAACTCCAACTGATGGATGCATTGATGGGATGGGATAAAGCTTCTCTCAGAAACCAAAATGCTGTAGCAGCTCCTCAGGGACTTCAGTCTTCACTTGTGTTCGCCACAATTACTCATAGTTAATACTCCATACTTCTCTTTTACCTGCAGCTCTGAACTGTGTGGGTTGAACTGAGATGTGTGAGATGCTAAGAAACCAAGAAGTGGAGGTTTCTAGCTAAATTTTCAGTCTGGAGGATAAACGCAGGGCTGAACCCTGTTGTTCTGACCCTTGACTTTGTGCTTCAACTCTTTTTGTGCTACTGAGGCCTGGTTACTACAATGCCAACTTTGTTCTCTCTTGCCTGGACCACATCATGCAGTACAGAGGATGTATTAATTTTACTCCAAGCAGCACTGGTCCCTGTTTCCTGCCTGTGATTCCCTCTACCCCCAGCACGTTGGCTTTTTGTGTGAGCTTGAGAATTTTCTCCTTGTATGAGTCTAGCCAACTTATCTCCAGAGCAGAGTCCAAGACAGCCCCAGATTGTTACAGCAGTTCTGATCCCTCTGGAGAATGCAAGAGGATGTCAGAGCTAGAAAACTAGGACCCTTGAGAGTAGTAAGATGGGGCTTTAGGCAACCTGGTCTAGTGGAAGGTGTCCCTGCCCGTGGCAGTGGGTCTGAACTAGATGAGCTTTAAGGTCCCTTCCAACACAAAGTGGCCTGGGATTCTATAAAGGAAAGCAAGGGATGAGCAGTGTCTAGGACTCCTGTTTCCCACAGCAAGCTTCCATGCAGCACCAGCTGAAGTAGTACAGCCTTGGACTCTCATCCCTTAGGAAAGGGTTGTGCTGCTCACTGGTATCAGGACTCTACAGAGGAAAAAAAAGGTGTTTTGTGGCACTGGAACCCAGCAAAAACCACTTGGCACCTCTGGGAGTGTGCAAAGGACACCCAAATCTCCCAGAGCAAAGGAAGGGACAAGGGCCCTCCCTGGTTGCCCCCAGTCAGCACTTTCAGCACTTCTGCTGCCAGAGAGGGCAAGACCTTTGCTGTGTTTGGCAGGACACGACACAGGAAAAGCCTTTCAGACCAGAGACAAAAGGAGCATAGAGGTTGGGGAGCTCCAGTTCTGAGCCAAGGCCCAGGGGAGGGAGAGAAAAAAGAAACAAGGATCATTTAGTACTGAAAGAGATCCCTGCTGGGGGAGGGTGGATTGAACTAAGCTATGGACTAGGGGAAGTCTCAACAAAGCCTGCTGGAGCTTGTCCAGCCCTGTTGGTAAACGGATGCTGCTGAGTTCACCCGGGGAGAAGACTGAACTGCTTGATAGAAGGGTTTTGATAAATCTATTTTGCTTGTAAAAGAAAGCAAACAAATGTCATCTGAGGAGTCATATGCCCAGATAATATTTCTTTCCTCAGAAAAGAATATTTCTGTATCCAGTCTTTATTGTGCACTTCCCATATTGCAAAAGCTCAATCATTGCAACCCAGGAAGGACAATGCCTTCTGATGAGCAGCCAAGCAATCTCTGCTTGTCAGCAAGCTGGATTGAAGTGTGTAGGGAAGACAAAGTGTCACTCATGGGAAGGTGCAAATGAGCTGATGAAGTCCTGAGGGTGGAGAATGTTTGGTCCTTAGCAATGTATCTTGCTGGAGTCCTGACATTCCAGGATCTGAACTGGACAGTGTGATGCTCAGAGGCCTGGAGAATACGAAATGGCATGAGTACTGTTTTCCATGCAGACTTCAGATGCAGACCTATATCTCCTCCTGAACTTTTCTCAAGGCATATTAGAGATGCGGTGTTAAGATCTACTGCGCATTGAACCAGAGAGGTTGACTCTTGTGGTTGTGTCATTCTTCTGCAAAAATGCTGTTCAGAACAGAAAGAAATGTAGAGATCCATTCAGTTTGATAGCCAGAATTGCCAGCTATCAGCAGAATAGTGCTATGCTCTGATGAGCTGGAGTTTGCTGTGTGGTACTTACCAGATGATCTTTGTCAGTTGTTCTAATTTATCAGCATTAGTGCCCATGTGAAACGGTCTGCATGGAGAATCCATCACTTTGAGGTGCTCAGCATGTTTTAGCTGAGTAATGACTTTCAGTGAACTGAAGGGGACAAGAACAACGTTGAACAAGAAATAATGGGTAGTTGTGACTGCTCTGGCAAGTGGAGAACCTGCTTTGCCTTGGGGATGGTGCCTTTTTAAAGTCAGCTCTCTGATGTGCTGTCAGTCAGATGTGGAATCCCCAAGAGGTCAATGTTCCATACTGGTTTTACCAGAATTTGCACAGACATCTACATACCGCTGATCTGAGCCAAAAAGGCTGTGTAGACAAGAGACACTATCCTAGGGAAGCACTCCAGTTCAATACTGTTTCCTGACCAGGTGAGTTTTCAAATGGGATTTTCCTTTTCACACACTAAAACAGCACTATTGGAAGATAAACAGTGCTGCGTTGCTTCTCGCTCAAGAGAGAAGATGCTCCAGTACTATAGGCAGAAGTAGGAAATAGTTGTGTCAGATTTTGCCCTCCAGGCTGTGATGATGAGTGGTGAACAGTAACGTGCCTTGTGTGTAGCATTTCCTGTCTGCTTTTTGTACATGGTATGATCTGCAGATCAGCCAGAGCTGGACAATGAGATGCTCAAGTTGCTATTTTCTCCTTGAACATTTGGTGGTGGTTGGAAAGGAGAAGCTGGGGGAAACCTGTGAACATCAGATAAATTACATAAGGAGTGCATTAGAAGAGCTAAGGAAGGATTTTGTCTTTAAGCTGTTAAATCCTAGAGCAGTTTAAATTGGAAGGGACCTCTGGAGGTCACCTAATCCAATGCCATTCTCAATACAGGTCCAACTAGATCAAGTTGCTTAGTGCTGTGATTCTATAGGAGCTATCAGGAAGTAGTGATGAAAAAATCAGTGTATGGGAAAATGATCTTGGTAAACTCTAAAGCTTTAATAAATTCCAATGGGCCTTTTTATGATTTAAACATAAATGAGAAGCAATACAGGAAAATGCCTGTACTTGTGTATGTGTAGCAGAGTGCTTAAAAGCCATATCTGTCATTGTATGTCTCCTGAAGAGAAGTGTCAGTTTTCACTAAATATTAATGTACGGCATGAAAGTCAATGGAACACCATGCAACCAAAATACGAAGGCTTATTCATCCTGCTTCAGAACTCTGTCTAAACATACACCTCCAGCCTCTCTGTAGAAGAGTAAGAGCCATAAACTGGTATTTAGCATATTTCAGACAAAGAATTGGATATTTCTATAGCTGTACAAAACGGGCAAAATGTTATGAACACTTTTACCAAAGCTAAAACTGAGATAAGTTTAGGCACAGAATCTCTTCACCCATAAGAAAACATACTGGGAATTGTTTTAGGGGTTGTATATGTATATATGTGTGTGTGTATATATATATATATATATATATATATATATATATATATAACCTGACAATAACTTTCCTAAGTTTGCCATGTTCATTTGTACTCAGGTATTCTTTTCTTAATCATTTTGACAAAACCCAGGCTATTTTGACATCGAAATGCTTGCCTGTGTGCCCTTCACCCACCTCTACGTTTCTAGACCTCCCTTAAAGCATAAGCTCTATGTGCCTGAGTGGATTGGGGCTATTTTTTGTGGACTATGGAAACATGGAAACAAATTGTTACCTATCTGTCCAGTTAATTCCTATGAAAAAATACACTGAAATTAAACTTTCAGAGGTAGACAGGAGAAAGGTTAAGTCTACTCAGTATAAATGTGAATATATTACTGTCATACACATAAACAGAAACAACATTGTATTTTGAATAACGGAAGTATAAGATAAATTTCCTGGTAAATCAGGCCTTCACTGGAACATTTCAGATAAATTTAGCATGAAACTTCATTTTTCTTACTTTTATTCCTGTAGATTTTCAGTTCCATCATTTTTCTTGGTGCATTTGCCCTGTAAATCTTCTGGAATCAGGCTAGAAGCTGTTCACTTATCATTTAATGCCTTAATTTGCTTCCCACATTCCTTCTTCGTTTCTCTCATCTCTTTCCAAAAGCTCAGAGGCCAGAGGAGCTCGTTATTACACTTTCTTGTTATATTTAACATTTCAAACAGAATAGTACCTCAACTCTATAAACTGATCATTTTCCTCTCTTCCCCAACATCTCATATGTAACATATTCCAAATGAGCGCCAGCTCCATTATGTAGTGCCTCTTTTTCCTCTGCATCCTTTCGAGCAAGAGAAAGCAACTGGCTCTCTAGTATAATTATATCCTTTCATAACAGAATTCTGCAATTACAGTACACTTACATGTAGTATGGAAAACTATGGAACATACTATGGAACATACTGTGGAATCTATAATATACAGTAAGAAGTACAAATTCTCTTTAGAACAATATTATGGACATTGTGTTATTTCACAGCAGTTTGAGAGAGGCACAGTGGCTTGGCCTCAGTTCCGTTTTGTCCTTTTCAAAAGGTATGAACCACTTACTAGTGAAGATACCTGAGCAAAGATTGTGGTAAAATGTGTGGACTGGCTAAACTTTTTCCCTTACCAACTCACTCCTCTTTCTACTCAGAGTTTGTGTCAACAGGGAGCCACTGAAAACACCTTCTCAGCTTTCATCTAGTGCTGACCAAACTAGCAATTTCTCAGTTCAGACTGAACGAAGTTGATGAGAAGAGACTGTAGCTGTGGATCAACTCTTCATTTGCCCGATGCTGCACTGAGAATCACCTCCTCTAGGGAATAAGGAGGGAACAGCCGTCTTGCTTAGGAAGCAGTCTGGGCTTCTGCTTCTGGCGTGGGTTCAAATGTCTTATTATTTACTGCTTATTGTTTGGCTAATAATACAGTCTGGAGCATGAAGAGCTCTGAAAAAGAGAGCAATGCTTCCCCTGTTAAGACACAGTCAGAAATATCAGCCACTGGCAAGGAAACAGCAAAAGGTTAAACTTCTTGACACGCACTCTATAGAGGTTTACAATACTGACTGTTTCCTCGTTAGTCTTATCTGTCCCAGTGAGCCATTCCAGCTAATCCTTTTCTCTTGCCATTGAATCTGGCCCTTCCAGCAGCCAACACAACCAGCAATGGGCTATTTATATGTAACTTGCAAAAGAGCAAGTCAAAATTAAATATCTGAATCACAAATTGAACAGGGACTTCCAAGTTTCTGGGAAACTCCTGTGGTTTTCTCAGAACTCTCTATGTCATAGATAAATGCCTCTGATATTTTCTGCAAAACAAGAATTAAGCTGGCCTGTTCTCTCTTATGGATTTGTTTAGCTTTTCCTGGAGCCAACAGGCAACCTAGTCAAATATCATCTTGAACATATTCAAGTGATATATAAAGGGTTATTTTCAATGAGCCTTGATTACTCAAGATCCATGCGTACTTTTTGACTGTGCTGGTGCTCAAATCAAATTCTAATTCTCATAGTCCTTCTTCGTATGTGAAAGAGGAATGTGAATCTCTTGCATCAGATATTCACATGTGATCCTTTCCCACCTGGGTGCCAGAAGAATTTGGAGTCAAAGATGAACTAAACCAATCTTTAAGGTTCAGTCCTACAAAAAGCCTGTATAACTTCAGTGGCATTTGTAATTGTGAACTGGCTGTAGGTTTTTCTGTGCTCTTCTGAACAGCTGCAATGCTCTCCCCTGTGTTCGCTGCATTTCACTGGCAAGTCAAAGGATTTATTAAAAGGATTGTATGACATTGCTGCCAGTGACAGCAGAGGGCTGGACTCAATGACCTAGGCAGTCCATGCCAATTCTGTGTCCTTATTTTCCTGTGTTTCCTGTAGAGGATGTAAATGATAATAGGATTGCTGGCATGAAAGCCACAGTGCTAATCTGTTTCATTATTGCTTTGTCCATTTTGAGCTGTCATATCCATATCACAGAGCTTGATTTTCTGTTGCCTTGCCGCTTATGATGTCATTTAAACTAACCCATAAAGGTTGTCAGAATTCTATCAAAACGGAAAAGCTTGAAGTTCATTTTGCACAGATGTAAAATGTTTACCTAGGCAGGGGGCCATCAGTCCCCCATGTATTGATAACATCAAATTTCCAAAACCATGTTTGGGCTGTTGGACTGTGAACTGTCCTCTTTCAACAATTTAACACTCCAAAGTATAGACACCCTTGTGCAAACAGAGGATTAGGATGCTCCAGGAAGGGGATTATGAATGCAGGAGAACTTGCACGCAGTGAAGAGCTCCTATACAAGAAAATTACCACTGTAAATAAACATGTAGTTCTGAGAGTACATGAACTAGTGAAGTCTGGTTTCCTATGATTTTGTGTATAGTGTTTGGATTTTCTAGTATTAGTAATGTTCAAAGTGCAGGTGAGGCATTTCAGACAGCTTTCTTCATGTGGGCTTTCTAATACTGAGTGAGGATGATCATATATCAAAAATCCTCATTTTCTTGAGTAAGAAAAATACCAGTAAAAAGCAAAATTTACTTCCCAGCTTTGCCACTGGGGCATACTAACCATGAGAAAGAAGCTGTAGCCTTTATCACATCTGTCTATATATATATATAGCCCGGTATGTTACACTATCATTTGATTCAGGAAGAAATGTGCTTCTGTGTAACCCATCTGTATTGCAGGCCACAGCTAGTTCTGAAGCTGTTTAGCTGGGAGAAGTTAATAACATAGAGACAGGACTGTACATACTTTCTATGAGATGCTGGCTCCTCTTACAAGTGCTTTTGTAAAGCATGCTCTGCCTGCTGTCTGTCATAGAATCATAGAATAGTTAGGGTTGGAACCCATCACAGAATAAGCATTTTCTTTGTAATCATCAGTGTAATAGAGCACCCATGACCCACTCAAACATGCGAATCTTCAGCATGGCTCCAAATAACAATTCAGCCTTTTCGTTGTATTAAGGCCTCAAAATGGGCATTTTGTTGGCCTCTGTGGAGTGTGGAAAATGTGATTGTTTTACGCTGAATGGCTCTTTTGTTATAATAAACACACTGAATATTGTGCTTTTTAATTATTATCTAGAAAAGAAAGGGAAGGATCTACTATTGAAGCCTTGGACCATTTCAAGGAGGGGGTAAAAGTTAGAATGAACTGGAGAAGAAATAAAGCAGCTTCCTGAAAGGCTTCCTCAGTACTCATTTTATGTCCAAACACCATGGGAAGCGGGATGTTTTTTCAGTTGAGGGCTATCCAAGAGCTTTCCCAGATACAAAATCATGGCGTCATTGGGGTCAGCATTGCCTTTTTTCTTTGCCAAGTTGACAGCAAGGATTTGTAGCCAGTATCAGTGTAGGCCTCTTGCAGAGGTAACTCACAAAGCTCAATCACACAGAAAATCAAGATTAAATAACTCCCAATGCAAATTTGGATGGGCAATGCTTCCCTCATGAACACTAAGTTTGCATATAAAATAAAAGCTTAAAGAAGAAAGGTCACAGCTAGTCCCTGGCAAAATACAACAAATCGAGTCAAGAACACATGGCTGTAAGTACAACACAATCTTCAGTCCCTTTGGTAGCTGTTGTTCATTCAGACTCCCAGTTTACCAGCATAAGTGCTCAATATTCAAGTGGCCCTTTTATACCACCTACAGCTTGACATCCGGTATTATAATACAAGGTCCAGGTATGCACCTGAGCTACTTCACCTTGAGCTCAGATGAAGAATGCTGCCTGGCTTTTATAAAGCTTTTATAAGGAGATACTTCAGTGCCACCATTGAGACTCTAAAGCCACCCACCAAGACCTCTGGTCTTGGAGCAGTTTCCTTGTAGGCCATCTCTACACACTGTTTGTCTCATTGTGCTGTGTGCCAGTAGCACCAGCATCTAGCCAGTTTTTGTGAATCACGGTCTTAAGAGGGTGGTGGGTTATATTCCCCTATTCCTGCTACTGCTACCTCAGTATTAATGAATTCAGCTATTCTTGATTCACTGAACTAGAAGAATCCACATCTTCATCACTGACTCCAGAAGTGTGTGAAGTTTAAAAGGGCTGTGGTTCAGAACCACAAATTAATTCAGATGAACAATTCCAAGGAATCAATCACCCTTGGGGAAGCAGGCTTGTGGTTTCATCATGAATACTGCAGTAAAATGGCACAACAGCCCCTATTTGTCTTCTTTTTTCCAAACGTGTTCCAGAGAGGCATGCGGAGAGTCAGGATTCTCAAGGCTGACTTGAAGTAGCATCCTTTGGTAATTAGGATCTGACTGGTTGAATGACTCTGATGAATTTCTGAAGCACTGAACTGAAGGACCAGGAACAGATTCTCTTTTGGCATGCTAATCCAAGCCTGTGCTGTGAGCAGCTCCAAAGAACCATGTAAATGCAAATGAAGACAGAAGATGAGTTTATAGAACAAATACCAAGTTTGTCTCTCATTCTCTTTGCTTTGATCTCTACTACCAATTAAAAGATAAAAAGCTTTTACAGCATATATAAGTCCATTTAAATCGTGTAATAAAATCCTCAAGTGCTACTGAGGTAGAACTTGCAATAATTAGTTTTGATACATAAATAAATTTTCCAGATGAAATTTGTTCTTTGAAACTCATGTTCCTCTTCTAGTTCATAGTGGTTTATTATTTCACTGTGTGAGATGTGTGAGAAGTAGCTTCCAGTATTTCTGTTCCCTTGGTTCTTACAAACTCTATGCTAATGCATTGAAAAGAACATGAATTAATGACAAATCTAATAAGGAATTATTCTAGTGGTAATGCTATGAACTGGAATTCTAATATGAAAAACATTCATAGTCCCTTAATTTCCCACCTACATCCATCCAGAGAAGGGCAAAGAAACTACTGATCATCAAGGAACTAAAGGCACAACATAGATTTTGCAAGTGAACATTCAGAAGCAGGCTAAGAAGTTGTGCTTGGTGTCATGATGAGTGTTGTGGGCAGCTAATAATTCCACAGGCTGCAGTAAGGGCCCTCTGCTTGGTGAGGTTATTTGTATAAAACCCCAAATACCTTGGCAAATATTTAATGAAGTTGTGCAGCTAGAACTCAAACCATACATATTAAGTAAAACTTTCTCACTTGCTACATCATTACATTACTTTGATGCATTTCCATCTAAATAAAGCAAAATACAGTCTCATAGTTTATGCTAGAACAACAATACACAGAAATAATGACCTTTTGCCTAAGAAATGGCATGAGAAGTTAAAACTGTGCAAGTTCCCTTCTCCATACTGCACGTTTCTGAGTTGACATAGACTACCTTTTAGGGTGAGATTTTGGATCAGTTAGCATGTCCCTCCAGAGGAGCTGGCAGTTTAGGTTGTTCAGATACTTAAATCCCTGCTTTGAAGGGGCAATTAGGGTGTTGCAAAACTAAATACATGAATATAAGAAACATCTGCAAATCCAGAAAAAAGTTAATTTAGTCAAACAGTAATGGTTTAGAGTGCATGTATACCATGGTACCAGGAACTAAATGACTGCATACAAAAGATAGGGAGATGCTAATTATTAATATAGAATCACAGAATCAACTGGTTTGGAAAAGACCTTTAAGATCATCAAGTCCAACCACTGTTCCCCAGCACTACCAAGGTCACCACTAACCCATGTCACTGAGGCCTCATCTACACAGCTTATGAACACTTCCAGTGATGATGGCTCCACCACTGCCCTGGACAACCTGTTCCACTGCCTGAACACCCTCTTGGGGAAAAAATTGTTCCTCATGTTCAGTCTACACCTCCCCTGATGGAGCTTGAGGCCATTTCCTCTTGTCCTGTCAGTTGTTCCTTGGGAGCAGAGAACAGCCACCTCCTGGCTCCATCCTCCTTTCAGGTGGTTGTAGGGAGTGATAAGGTCCTCCTGAGCCTTCTCTTCTCCAAACTAAACAGTTCCTCAGTCATTCCTCATCACACTTGTGTTCCAGGCTCTTCATCATCTCTGTTGTCTTTCTCTGGACTTGCTCCACCGCATCGATGTCACTCTTGTAGTGAGGGGTCCAGAACTGAACACAGGATTTGAGATTGCTTATATTCTGCTTATCTTCAACAGTTACAGAAATTCAAAGGGCTAGGCTGCTCAGGATCTTGCAGGATTTAAGGCATGGTATTGCAGATGCTACCAAGGGAGCCACTTGTAAAAAACAATATGCCAAGGCTGCATATATACGCATTTCTACCTCAAAAGACACTTCTCTGGACTCCAGCCTTGGCTGCTTTATCAGTGTACTTCTCATGATGTCTGTCTGATTTCTCCTGACTGACATTCTGGGCAAGTAATCCTAGCTCTGTCAAAATAATTTAATGCTACATCCTTGCTGCATGTCTCAGGTTTTATCTTTGCTGCAATAAAGGGAAACTCAGGTAAAGTTTGGGCATGTACACTTCAGTCCTAAGTCAGTGCAGACAATGTAAGAGGGAAAGACCAAGCTTATCAACCTGCAACACACAGCCTGTGGCCACAAGAAACTTTTCTGAGAAGCTATCTGTCAGCCTGCAAGGGCGTGGGGTGTTGGTGGATATGATACAGCAATGTCAAGAATAACAATAAAACATGGTTTATACTCCATGACAGCCTCTGTTAAATAAAACCCCTTCCTGCCCCAAATACCACAGAAGGATTGCTCACCTGATTTGTTCTCTATGTTTAAAGTTAGCACAGTAGGGCCAGGTCACCTCTGACCCAGGAAAAATATTTGTTCCAGTGGGAATATTTTCAGCATCCTAAATTACGGATCCAGCCCAATGTATGCTGCCTGCTTTAGCAGTCTTGCTAAAAACTGCTCAGTCTTAATCTCCCTGACCACATGAGGATTTAGCAATATTTCATAGAATCATAGGATGGTCAGGGTTGGAAAAGAACCACGGTTAGGGATTGAATTTCCAAAGCTCTCAGTGGCAATGCACTCAGCTGGCTTCATTTCATCTAGTCTGAGATGCTTAGGTACTTCCACTGAGGATCAAGCTATACCAAGATATCTATAATAAAGGGAAAGAGAGGCACCTCCAGGTGATCTCAGATCCAACTAGTGAGAGGCAGATTTGTAGGAACATCCCTTAGGTTAACAGAACATGACAGCTAACTGAAGTAACACCTGTAGTCTGGAAGCCATAGGGGAGGCATTACTATGGCTCCGTATCCCAAATTTACAGCAAAGGCACATCTCTGAAATGCGGTGTGTTGGAATGATATACACACTTCATTCACCTCTTCCAAAGTACAGTTGGAGCCAAGCCATTTTACAAAGTTGTCTCAGTACTTTGCAAATAACTTGCTGTGAACTCCTAACTCAGAATACAGCTAATAGTAACACGCTTACAGAAGTCTGCTTTTCTCACAGCCAGCAGACAACAGGCATTCTTCATCCCAAGACTGTTTAGTGTAATTTGCAATAATTCAGTGAAAGCAAAAGAAAAAACGTGTTTATGATCACTTTTAGCGATCATGTCCATAGGAAAAGGACATTTCTAAGATGAATCAATAGAAATCTTATTTCTTAGAGGGCAAAAGAAATATCCAAATACCAAAGATAATGAATCCCATAAAAAAAAATGTGGTGAGGAAATGTAACAGGCTACTATTTGCAGGAAGAGCAAGACCAGTTATCTTATTAATTGCAGGGAATCTGAATATTAAAAGATGGACTTGATGACATAAAGGTTGGACTTGATCTTAAAGGTCTTTTTCAACCTAGTTGATTCCATATGATTATATATTCACTGCAAGTCATCCTCAAAAGTCATTTTATTTCTGCAAGAAAAGGTGAAATGTCCATTTCAAAACCACTCTCAGGACCCAGGCTCTCTTTAGCACCAGAGCAATCCAACAGACACAGCTTTCCTGAGTTTATCCTTCCCTAGACAGGCCCTTAGAGGATGATAAGATGGCTGACAGAAAGCAAGAAGAACAACACTGTATTCAATCCTTATATAATGGCACCCAATCTCAATCAGCAATGGCAAAACTCTGAGCTCGTGATAGATATCCCCATGCCTTTGCAGACACTGCAGGGCAGAGGGGCTGGGTATCACACTTCCAGCCAACAACAGTGTTCTGGAGTGCCTTATCCAGTTGGTCAGGTAATGACAGCATTAAAACAGGAGCAGAGGTACTAATAGACACACAGAATACAACTTCTTTACACATACAGAGCTCTCTCTTCTCCCTCATCACAGAGCTTTCCTCCAACCTGCAAGCATGCCTTTAATTAAGGAGTCTAAACCATAAATCTTGTAAGAGAGTTTGCCACATTCTGCAGTGCCTACCACCTGCTTATGAGAAAAAAATAGAAAGTACCAAAGGAGCACATGAATTGAATTGTGTTGAAAATTTACTCAGTCAATCTTTCAGGACCAATTTTTGTCTCTCAGAAGTGATTTCACTGCTCTATTTGTCTTGGTAATATAAGTAGAAGTGCTTTCTTCCTTCTGGGAATTGAAATGCCTCTTGCTGTAACCTCTCCAGCATAGCAGCTGAAAACAGAGGGGCTGTATTACGTACTGGGCAAATTCGCAGCCATTAAAACCTTTCTATTCTCCATCATGGCCCACTTTAAGGTCTCCTCTGTTCTTAACAGAAAAGGCAGCTGCTGGGCTCATTAAACCATTCCTTCAGAGATGCTCAATCCAGTGTATGCTAGAACTAGTATATCCTATTGTCCAGCAGTGGAAAGAGGGAAAATTGTGATGGGAAATATGAAATAGCAGCCTTTGCACAGTGTTTGATCACCATAGCCAGTTCAATGTCACTGATGTTTCACTTTGCTCCTGAAGAAAAACTGATTTACTTGTAGCTAAAGCCTCTAGTAAGAAAGATAGTTCTGAAACTGCAGATTGGGGTTGTTGTTAGCAAAAAAGCAAAAGCAGGATGGGAACTTCTGGCTTGCTGTCAGATTTCGGTATGATAACTATGTACGATATTCTCTGAGTCTATGGACTTAGATAAAGGAATAAGTCTATGGACTCAGAGAGCATTAATCTGAGGATGACATTCCTTTATCTAAGCAGTATGGGTCTCTTGCACCCTGCGGTATCTTTCATGGGCTGTTGTGAATTATTTTTATAGCAACACTTTGCCAGTTCAAGAGTGCAGAAGGGAGGCTGGATCAGCTTATAGCACTCAGGAATTTTCCTGTATAAGAATAACTTTTTGCTGATGAATAAAGCTCCAGTGTGACAAAGACAGATTCAGTGGAGAGGAGATAAGGGCAAGAGTGAGGCAGTCAGATCAAAGCAATACGGAGAAATACAACCTGTGTGCAGTGGAGGATGTGGGTGTGAGACACTAGTGAGAATGGGGCATTAAGACAAGGAGGGCTTGATGTGCAAGCAACTTTTCAGTTAGCTCTCAGTCACCAGTACTTTGGCAAAGATGTATCTTCTGGCATATTTGTGTTGAGCCTTGAAGTACAAGAAAAGGCTTGGACAAGAGCCAGACTTTGTTCTTTATGAAGACATTCAATATTCTCCCCCAAAAGGTCTGTTCCCAAACAGCTATGCTATCATTTCTTGCCTTTTCCTAATCTAAGAATCATAGAATCATAGAATAGTTAGGTTTGGAAAGGATCTTAAGATCATCTAGTTCCAGCCCTCAGCCATTGGCAGGGACACCTCCCACTAAACCATGACACCCAACGCTATGTCCAACCCGGCCTTGAACACTGCCAGTGATGGCGCATTCACAGCTTCCTTGGACAACCCATTCCAGTGCCTCACCACCCTTACAGTGAATAACTTCTTCCTCAGATCCAATCTAAACTTCCCCTGTTTAAGTTTAAACCCAATACCCCTTGTCCTCTCATTACAGTCCCTAAGGAAGAGTCCCTCCCCAGCATCTCTATAGGCCCCTTTCAGATATTGGAAAGCTGCTATGAGATCTCCATGAAGCCTTTCTTCTCCAGGCTGAACAGCCCCAACTCTACCATCCTATCTTCATAGGGGAGGCGCTCCAGTCCCCTCATTATCCTTGTAGTCCTCCTCTGGACTCCTTCCAACAGTTCCATGTCCTTTTTATGTTGAGGACACCAGAACTGCACACAATATTCCAAGTAAGGTCTCATGAGAG
>JASSUY010048435.1:23978-36422 GCA_032466535.1 Forpus xanthops
GTGTAGGACCTTGTACTTGGCATGGTTAAACTTCATGAGGTTGTCATCAGCCCACCTCACAAGCATGTCAAGGTCCCTCTGGATGGTACTCCTTCTCTCCAATTATCAACCAAACCACAGAGCTTGGTGTCATCAGCAAACTTGCTGAGGGCACACTCAATCCCACTGTCCATGTCCTTGACAAAGATGTTGAACAAGACTGGTCCCAGTACCAGTCCCTGAGGGACACCACTCGTTGCTGGTCTCCAGTTGGACATTGAGCCATTGAGCATAACTCTTTGTGTGCGGCCATCAAGCCAGCTCTTTATCTGCATTGTGAATGGGAAATCCTCATGTCCACTAAGCACAAGACTCTAGTCCAAGCAATTTCTCACCTGCTGCTGCTGTGATCTCTGGGAACAATATATATTGATTAGTGACTGGACAAAAAACTGCACAAGGCTGAAGGAAGCTTCTTTTATTGAGAACCAATTCCCTCCTTGCTCCATTTTCCTGTTATGATCTCCAGAAGCAAAGATTAATGACAGCTGTTCCAGTTGTTTAAACAGCTGATGTCTCAGGCCTGGATCCCACCTGGGGCTCCCTTCTGAACAATAACAAGAGACCATTACTAAGCTAAGCAAAAAACCCTGCATAAAAATAGCAAAGTTTTTAGCTTCCAAGTTGGCAAAGAAAATAATTTCTTCAGGAGCAGAAAACTCGTTGAAGGCCAGAAATTGAGAACCCTTATGAGAAGCAACAGAATTCTTACTATGGTCCATTATTACTGTATTTTCATAGATGCAGATTGCAAAATGCACACATTGCTGGGGTGAGATGCAGGTGCTAGATATGAAGAGACACAGTTGCCATAACTGTATGATGGATGTGTTCACAATGAATGAAATGCAGAAAATGGCAGGGTCAATGATAATAGACTGTAGATACAGAAGAGAAAGCTGCGAGAATGTAACAAACAAGAATAATAGGGGAAAATGGCATATAGAGTTATTTCAGGCACCTACAGCAAGTGATCTTGATATAGAGAATAAAGAGGATATAGACAACAGGGCAGCAGAGCTGACCATGAGTTAAAACCAATATATTAAAGAGGCAACCTTAGAGCAAGCCTGGAATTTCTTGCTCTGCACCCAAAGACCTGGCTGAAGATATATATGGCCCAATAAAAGAACAAAGGTTGCTTTGCTCATCCTTTGGCAGCAACAGAAAGAAGATGACAACAGTAATAATCATGTTGCTGCTGCATGTGCAGTTTTTTTTTTAGTTAGAGGACTTGAGGTTCCAAGATTGTTGTTCTGTTATTTTTTAATCATATAAAATTACTGTATTAAAAAAAAAACAGTCAAGAATAATAGCTAATTAAAAGGACTATTTGAAACAGTCATAGATAAGTACTGAGAGTTTATTGCTTTCTACTTTAAAAGTCCCACAGTCAGGTTTATTGGGTTGTTACTATAACAAGACATGTTTTTTTTAAATTCAGATTTTCTCACCTAAGTCTCAGGTACAGAGAAATAAGAAATAGGCATCATGCAGCCACCAAGCTTTTTCTTTTCTTATTCCACATAAAAAATACCAGCTGAGCCTTGAGCTACATTGCAAACCATTGAACTAATGAATGCTACATCTTGTAGATGCCATTAACTTGCAGAGATGGTGTAGTTTGAAGGGTGTTGTTTGACTAAGGAGCAAAAAAGGAAAGGAAATATTGCACCCTCCACCCGTGCCATCACCACTCTGCCTATCTCTATTTGTCATCCACATAGGCTCTGGGTGATGAAATTCATAAGCACTTTCAGACACATTGAGTACTGCTGAGTCAGGAGAAGCATTGTCTGGTCTCAGTAATATTTTAAGCCTCACGTTAGATAAAAGGACTTTTACAAGTCCTTGGTAAAAATGAAGATGCTCCTTTCAGAGAGGCTGCAAGCACCAGAGAAGAGGACCAAGGTCCTACATTCTAGTCCTCAGATCTGCACTTTGAGGTTTTGGGAAGGAGGGATGAAGAAAAAGCTATTTATCCGTAGTAACCTTTGTTTGTCTCCTTTTGCTTGTTTCGGTCTTAGGAAAGCTGCTGGACCTCTCCAACAAGGTGAAAAGGCTGGGCTGACTTGGCATAGCCACTCTGAGGGGTTCCAAAGGACAAAGAGGAGTCTGCAGAGGGCTTATACTGTGAGGTGCTTTGACCTCAGCAAACGCAGAGCAGCCTGGCTGAGCTGCTGCTGCTGTGTCTGAACCAGATTCTCTTGTCTGCTGACCTGGTTCCACTAGTCTTCAGTGACAGTCCACAATGGGAGAGTGTTCTCACCAGTACTGGCAACTTGATAAAGGCTGCTGTTGCCAGGTCTGCTTGAGAGACAAATAAAGAGGGGGACTTCTCCCTGGAAATTTTGTGGGTTTTCTTTATGCATCAGAGGAAAGTCGGGCTTTTGTGCTTACTTAATACTCTTGCTTTGGGCCTTTTTGTAACTATGAGGCACACTGATGCATCAAAGAGGGCACCTTATAGGAGTCAAAGAACGTGTCCTCAAAGGCTGAAATTCTGAGATATCACATAAAGAGTTTAAGGAGAGAAGACTTTGGCAGGCTGCATAAAATCCACATGTATTCTACTGAGAAACAGCTTGATGGCAACTTCAGGTAAAGGAATACTGCCCCTCAAGTTGGGACTATATGAAATTAAGCTCTGCTGATCCTTCCTAAATCACCTCACTAAATCTAGTCTGACTCTCCAAATAGCACTCTTTAAATAGCTCCTGGTAAAATGGAGACTCAGCCTCCAACCTAAGTTTTTACCCACCCCTTTCCTTCTGCAAACAACACATAAATGTCAGAGCGATTTTACTGACCTCAATAAACGCTTGAGGGCAGACAAGGATGATCCCAGATACTGCCAATAGGAGGCCATTAAGATTGATGTTATGTTTCGACAGCCCCTGTCACGTGGGAAGACCTGTAAGGTTTTACAGTCTAAAAGCAAGCTTCAGTGTGATGATGTTCAGGTGGGTGAGTGGAAAAGAACAGGAGGCTGCACTCCTATATGCCATGGGAAGAGCTGAGGAGCAGTCAGCAGGCAGATCTCATACAGGCAGGTGAGATTGTGACAGGAAACAAGGAAGTGAGAGAGAGAAGATGCAGAGATATTGTCCCGCTTCTTATTCTGTACCAGCTGGCAGAGCTTGCTTGTTGCGTGGGTGAGAAGAATATGCTCTACCCTAGGAAGGTTTTTAGGAGCAGGCACAATTCTTTGCATACCAGAATGCTCTGACTGCTTACTTTTGCGTCCTGAGGGGCTCATTTATCTCTAATATGAGTCAATGGATTTTCGTGAGAGCTGAATAAGCTCCACTCTGTTTTGTAAGAGGAATAAAATTCTTCTCAAAAGCTAGGCAAAAAATAAAATTCCACCTGGGTTCAGCAGTAGCAGTTGTTTTCTTCTCCTTCTTAGTAGCTGGTGCAGTGCTGTTTTTTTGACTTTTTGGCCAGGGAACAGCACTGATAACACCAATGTGTTTAGTTAGTGCTCAAATGTTTAGTCTGACCAAGGACTCTCTGAGCCTCATGCTCTGCCAGGGAGAAGGGGAAGCCATGAGGAAACAGAGACAGGGCACCTGACCCAGACTGACCAAAGAGGTATTCCGTGACACAGCACATCATGCCTGGGATTTAAAAACTAGGGGCAGGGACCCTGAAGACTGGGTTCACTGCTCGGTCAGGCTGGGTATTTGTTGGTGGGTGGTGAGCAGTTGTATTATCTTGCCTTGTTTCCCTAGTCATTATTATTGGTGGTAGCAGCAGTGGTTTGTGTTATACCTTAGTTACTGGACTGCTCTTATCTCAATCCATGGGAGTTACAGTCTTTTGATTCTCCTCCCCATCCTCCCAGGAGCTGGGGAGAAGAAAGAGGGGGGAGTGAGTGAGCAGATGCATGAGTTACAGTCGGGCTTAAACCACGACACCCAGCCATCCAACCAACCAACCAAAACAAAATATTCACACGCTAACTCTAAAATCAAGCAAGCACCTTGTAGATTCTTTCCCAGTGGCAGATGCAACCAGCATCTTCCCCCTGCTCTCTCCAACAGCTTCTTACCCAGAGGATGCTCCAAGTATGCAGCTCCCATATGTTACAGAAATTCTCCTGTGGTAGGCAGTGGTGTAGCAGAGCAGCATGTACACAGTGACAGGGTGAGGGTTGCGCTATGGGACATCTGGCTGTGCAACTGCAGATTTTCTCACGCATTGCAGAGTGAGTCAGGCTCTGGAGCAATGTATACAGTGCATCCTGGTATCCTTCCTTCTCATGCTAGAGACAACACCTAGTAACATTTATTACTTGCCTAGCTTCTTGGTGTTTATTTTCAAAGCTTTCATGAGAGAACTTTGCTTTGTTAGTCTGCTTCTGGCATTGCCCTCTCATTTTTGGTTTCCTATTGTACTATACACACACTAGCAGAAGGAAGGTTGAGAAGAAGGTGAGAAAACAGGTTGCTGGCTCAAATTTATTTGTCAAAGAGGAAATCTGTCCTCAGCTGGAGAGCAATGATTCCTGGAGAGCAATAATGTATGAATACTGATGCTCCAGAAACCTCAGATGATTTTTACTTGTCTGTACTGAGAATAGGAATCCAATGGTGAATCTGAAGATGCTGGGCCACCCAGAATTGACACACACATTTACAATGAAGAAAGTCTGACCAGTGCTAAATAAAGCTGGATTCTGCTCTCAGTTGCAGCAGCTAAAACTGGCACAGGCATCCTAATGCAAATGGCATCATTTTGGATTTGTTCCTGAACACTGAGCTGGCCTCTGGCCCTCCTTTACATTCATAGGAACCTTCTAATGAGCATGTGCATTAGTTTGTGCCTCTTTTCATTCTTCCTTTCAGCATGTAAAATACCAGCCTCAAAGTAAAACTTCGCAGTAGTCAAAAAGCAGATGGATCCAAAGGAGACATGGAACTCAAAGGCTGATTTTGTCTATACTGATCTCAGCGTACAAATGCTACTGAACTTGGAGAATGTTCTTTCGAAGCTTATTTCAAAGGCTTCTATGTACTCTGCAGCAAGCTGGCTTTGGCCATCCCTTCCTTCTTACATTTTATTCCCTTGCTATCCTTTGAAATCCTTCAGTTTCACAGGAAGTTTTCTCAGACTAAGACATTGTAGAAACAATTGCCACTTGTTCTTTCAGCATCAGAATGGAACTTACTTTCCAGACAACTGCACTTTGCAGTGGGTTTGATCATCCTGAGTAGTGCAGTTTCTTGGGGAGCAGAGTTCTGTGTTACAAAGCAATGTTTCTTTAGAAACCTAGAAAGAAAGCTTTCTCAGAGATGCTTTCTCTTGCCGCATCTCATATTTCAGGGAACTCCAGCTATGTTATGTTGCATTTTAGCCTTTCTCAATCATAGAATCATAGAATAGTTAGGGTTGGAAAGGACCTCAAGATCATCTAGTCCCAACCCCCCTGACATGGGCAGGGACACCTCCCACTAAACCATGACACCCAAGGCTATGTTCAACCTGGCCTTAAACATCGCTAATGATGGAGTATTCACAAATTCCCTGGGCAACCCATTCCAGTGACTCACCACCCTTACAGTAAAGAATGTCTTTTTCTAGACTTTTCCTTTATTTCCACTGTTTCTTTACCATCCTAAAATGCCACAATACAATTTCCTTTATATTGTCCCTCTCTATAACAGTGCCTGAAGACTGCTGTTGCTAAATGCCATATCCATCTTGGTTTTATTTTTAACCTTTCTGGAGATTTGGAATCTCAGCATCCCTGGCCCTATTTAAGTAACTTTATTAAAGTCATTCATACATGGAAATATGCTAAATGATTTATCTCAGTAGCATTATGCAGCTCCATCAGTTCTTCCTTTACTTCAGACAGAGTACCCAGCCAACAATCCCAAGAGGGCTACAGACAGCCAAGGAAATAAACCAAGATGCTGGGGAATGTGAACTGATGGAATTTCATGAGCATGTTCCTCATGGGGAATGTTTCTGAGACTTTGGGATCTATCTGTGTTTTAATTAATATGGTTGTCCTACATTCTCTTTTGGGAGAAGGGCAAAAGAAAGCAATTTTAATGAGCTCTCATAGGTTTTTTCCAGGTTACTGATAATATTTAAAGACAAAATTCAATGAATTAAGTCAAAGAAATAATAAGAAAATATCTTGTTAATGGTTCTAGGTTTGGCTTTCCATTACTTGAAAACAGGAAAGATGCATCTATATGAGATTAGGAGATGCATGTGAATGGAAAGATAAGAGAGTTTTTAAAGATGAGACCAAGAAGACAGGAAGTCATGGAAGGAGAATGGTGATACATCTTGAACAATCTTGCACTAAGCTCTGAAGATGAGAAAAGCAGGAGTGAACTTATAAAGGAGAATTAAGGTTGATGAAAAGTGCCATCTGTTTTTTTTTTTTTTCATATATGGGTTTACTCAAAAACACATATTTTCACATCAGTTTTGGTTTATCTTTTCCACTGATTTTCTAAAGTAAAATATTTTTCAACAGAAATTGGCACTGAATGATATCCTTTAAAAATAAACTAATTTTTAGCTTAAAAAAAAAAAAAGTCTTTCTTTTGGTCTTATATGGACATAATTTCCCAATGCAGAAAAAGGTGTTTAAATCCAGAAAGAATAAAACCTTAGCTATACAAGCCAAGAGAGGAATTGGAGCACTAGGAATAGGACTTTGGTCTGGATATTTGGCATACCAATGTGGTCCCCTTGCTGACTGGAATTGGACATTTAGAAGTCTTTGTTCTTCAGTGGCAAGAGGACAGGGGTGGCTTTGCAGCAGTGTTGATAAATGGAGACTTATTCTGTAGTTCACTTGGAAGAAACTTCTTATTTTGATCCAAGTGTCTGTCTATGCAGGCTTAAGTTACCAAAGGGGTTAACGTGCCTGACCAACAGGATTGGAACACCTAAAGACAGACCACAGCACTTGCAGTTTGCAATGTCATGCTCAACACTGCTGCATATATAGTATTATTATCAAGCAGCTGCTTGCTGATGTGGCTAAATTGTTTGATTTACTGAGTTCTTGTAGTCTAACAGCAAAGCATAGAAATCAGAAGTAGGAGATGGGAAGATCCCAGTGGCAAAGTAATAATCTATCCAAACCAGTCAGTTGGGCCCATGTGAAGAATAAAGATAATAATTCATATATTATTTTGTTGTGTCGCTTTCAAAAATGTCCCTATTTTAATATATAATTTTATGTATAAAATATGGAATAGATCTTGAAGTCAACTTTATTTACTTTTTTTTTTCCATTTATTACATCTCAACAAAGCCAAAACATGTCCAGGAATGATTCTCATTCAGAGAAAATCTCAGGTGTATTAGTCCAAATAAAGAAATTTAGCTAAAACACAGGAGTGAGACTTGATAAAGTTGTGGCAAAGTTGTGGAAAACAGGGTGTTAAAATTTCTCACCTGCTGACAAGCTCTTGCAGCAGGTGCAAAATAGGTTTTCCCTAGTCCTCTCAGTTTTGGATAACCTTACTGCATCTGGGGTGTCTCTATTCACTTTAAAAAAACCCGAAAAGGCAATGGCTGCAAACTGCAAGGTGTTTAGGGCCTTGTGAAGTGAAAATGAGATTCTGCTGTTCTAGAGACCAACCAAGGAACATGGGCATCTCCATTGGTATCTTCTCTTCTCCTTTGCTTCACTTCTTAATGTTTAATCAGAGTTTCAGGTCTTTTCAAAAAATTAAATGCTCAGGAATGTTTTTAGACCTTTCTGAAGCAAACTGGTTGACTGGATAATTCACAGTGCCAACAATTCAAGCCTGTAACATATGATTTGGATTCTTTTGAAGCTTTTTCCCCAAATGACAAAGAATTGGGAAGGTCAAAATCTTCAGAACTCCAATGCCATTTCTCATTCCTTGCTTTGCTTCTGAATAGCCCTATTTTTTAATTTCCCCTTTTTGACCTTCATTCCTTCATCTACTCCTATAATGCCTAGAGCTGTTGTGATTTGTTTTATAAACTGCCTCTGTCTGGGCTGCTTCTGCCCTGAGTGCATTCTGTTTGGGGCTGATGTGTTGCCTAAACCATTCCCTGTTCTTTGACGATATTAACAAATCAAGTTGCCTCACTGGATTGACTTTTCCTCTCATTTATTTCAGAGAGCCTTTTGGATTGAAATCTCCAAACCCATCACAACTGCCATCGTAAATCAAGCTGACAGTCAATTACAAGATGGACTATGTATTTGAACAAGCCCAGCTTTGAAAGCCCATCCATTTCTAATATACTTACAGTCCTGCAAATGCTTTTTGTTTGCAGGACACAGAGGTGCCCACTATATGTGAACTGCTGGTGCTTGGCTGCTGTGTAGAAAATAGCAGAACTGCAAGAAAGCTCAGAGAATTTAGTCAAAATGATAAGAAAAACATTATCTGCCTCTCAAGGAATAGGTCTTATTTGATGAGAGTTCTGTTTTATGCGAAGCTTTCTTGTATCTGATGCGTTAACGCTTTGACTGCTGACAGATAGCAGCCAGGCTCTGACATACCAACATGCATTTCAGAAGCAGCAGGGCAGATAATACCCATAGAAAGGCACTGGAGTACAGGGGGAGCTTTTGATCCATGAAGAAATGCACAATAATGCATCTTGCACCACTTTGAGTTTTGCAGTGAGGCACTTTGTGGTATGGGTGTTTGTGTCTCTGAGTAAACTCCAGATAGCATTTGGCATAGTTCAATTCCTCTCCATTTGGCAAATCATGTGGTGTTCTCCTTTCTGTTGCATATCCCAGAATAAAATAGAAGTTATCTTCAAGTGTACAAAAAGGAGTGAGCTTAGGTTGCATAATGACTGTGTTTCTAATGCATCAGAAACGAAGGTAGTTCTGTTTGATTTACACTTTCATTAGTGTCATCAAAAATCTGCAGAGATGTGGAAACAGCACCAGCTGGGTAATTGCTGCAGAAAGCACGCCATGGTGCTCAGTATGGGCTTTCCTTATGAAACCTGCTCCAATGGGGTTGTGTGTATAACTTCCTATAACCCTGCACTGAAAAATATCTGACAAAAGCAAGAAAAACAGCTCTTACTTCTGGGAGGATGCAATCAGTCCAGCCTGGGGATAGTGGAACATATGAAATGTATATTCTGTGCAAGTCCCTGTCAGGCATCCAATTTATGTTGCCAGTAAATCTGTTGCCTTGATTTGAACAAGAATAGGAGTAACACAAAAATCTGAGGAAAAACTGAAATTCTGATGGAAGAAATAAGTTGTTTTTTTTTTTTTTAATGTGACTTTAATGTGATTTTGTTTTTTTTAATCTTGCTTTGAGAACTAACATGCATTCTATGTCTCAGGGACCTGGACTAGAAACAAAGGCATGGCTTACATGCTGTGATTGTGTTACAAGCCATTCTCTCGCTTGCCTGCAGGAATTTTAACAGCATAAGGCAAAGCACAGGAAACCGTGTTGTGAAGAGCATACCAGGACTAGTGAGGGACAGGCCTGTCCCCATCTGCTTCTTTGGCTCCTGCTCCTCTGCAGGAACATCCTGTCTCAGTGCTGGTTTAGTCTGGGGTGGAACAAGAAGGAAAGAACCCACAGTGTTGGAACTTGATTAACTGCAGTAGCTGCAGATAGAGAAATGACCAGGTTACCTCCCTTATTTCTTCGCTAGCATTATGACATGGTGCTCAGTTGATTAGTTTGGTTATATTATGTTATGTTATGTGACAGCAGACTTTAGAGAGCTCAGTTGTACTTTCTCGTTCCATTGAATCTCTTCGTATTTCATCTTGCTCCTAAAACTAACACTTTTCTTCTATTCTCCTGCTAAGTTGGTAAGTGGCCTCGTTCACAGGACAGAATGAGGTGAAGTTTTGTGGGGGAAGTGGCTCCTTTCCAACATGAATCTTGTTTCACATGGCAGACAAACCCACTCTTTGTTCAATTATGTCTTTAAGAGAAACTTAAAGAATGTCTTCTGTTGCTTGGTTGGTTGAAGGAGACTTAATCCTTTAACTGCTAGACAGAGACAGCAAAAAGAGTGGTCTGAGAATTGCCCATGTGCAATGTGTGCACGTTTATTCTTGCATACTTCAACTGTTTTTTCCCCCAGCAAGCATGAGACTGGGAAACAAAATGCTTCTCCTGCCTCCACCTTCTTGGCAGCCAGCTGCTGGCCAACTGATGGGACCAGACTGAAGTGGGAATGACTTGTTTGCTTCTACTAGAGCCCTGAGAGGCACGGTAACAAACTGTCAGCATTACCCAGATATTGTGTGTAGTTCTTCCTCTTTCACTCAGCTGTAACTTTGATTTAGGACATATATTCTACTGTGTGAATGAAAAGAAGATTCACTCTTCTCAGACCGGCAGGGGTTGTTCCAAACTTGCCATGGGTAGAAGTTGCACATTGCACACTTTATTCTGACAAGGTTATTGCAGGCAGTACAGTTTGTCTACCAGAGTCAATTCTCAGGTGTCTACTCCATGCTTTGACTGTGTCAAAGCTCCACCAACCTGCAGCTCACCTCCAACCTCACAGTGAGCAGTGGCAGGGCTAGGGAGAGCACCCATAAATCCTCCCATAGTAGGAGCCAAAGTTTCCTGCTACTGCTATTGGAGTAGATGCTGCAAAGAGAAGCAGTGGTCCTAGGTCTGTGGTGTCAAAATATTTCTGCTGAGGAAATGCCCATCACTCCAGAGTCTATGCAAAGAATGCTCAAGTTTTAAAGAGGGTATGCACAGAAGGAACTCTGGAAATATTCCTTTCACTGTTTGACTTCCCAGAAAGAAAGGATGCTGATAAACTAAACTAAGACCAAAGAACAAGGGGCGAAGAAAATGACTGGTTTATGAAAAAGTAAGTAAATATATACAGACTCCTACTGGAATCTTTCTTTCTGCAGTGGGAGGTTATCGTAGTTAAAAATAAGGAATGTAAGGAATACACATGCCTTTATCTGAAACTCAGGGTATTTGGACCTGTTGCCTCATATTTTTTTCACCCTATATAGGTTTCAGGTAAAACTTCTGAGTTTCACTTTTTCCTTATCTGAGGATATTATGGTTCTAGCACTGCTCTCCACCTTCACCTTATGTTTAAGTGAGCTTTTCCTTTCTTTTTTTCTTTGGTCGTTTGCATAAAATCATAGATACTGTGCTCCATATCAAGTAATGCTTACCAGTCTTTTGACTCTTGTTCTGATATGTTTTGCTGGTAGTTTCATATAGCCACATTTCCATTCATATTTAATTAATACAAATATTAATATACCCAGTATTCATATTTCTATTGGAGATTTCTCAGATTAATGGTAAAATCAGTCACTGTAAAACTGCAGAGTACCAAAGAGTGAAATCTATTCTTCCACAGAGCTTTATGTCCCACTCCAGTCCCAGCTGACATCACTGAAGAATTAGTTGAGACTTGAGTTAGAAGAAGAGTGATGTTCATCCAACAGCCCATTTTTGGCCGTCACATCTCAGCCTGTAAGACTGAGAGCTACACAGTAACCGTAGGCATGACCAAGAACTGAGAAAGAAAGGAGTTTTCTGGCTTAGCTGACAGCACTGCTGGAGCTGCAGCGTGGCTGTGACAAGGCTGCTGCAAACTGAGTTTGGAGGTGGGATGCAAGGAGGGTCCGTTTGTACTTCACACCAGCTTCTCAGCTATTTGAGTCCTCCTTTTGAACTGACTCTATGTCATTCCTTTCACTCCAACTGCATGGCTGGTTTTAACAAATATCGTCTTGTATCATGCTGGAGAGGAGCAGCTTGTGAAAACTGACATGTTTACAAATTTAATGTAAGTTTTCTATTCATCTGTGACATGGAGCGTCTGACACGAGTGCTAGGGTGTTACCTTATTTGTTTTTATTTATAGACCTCATAGGTCCTAAATATTGTGTTAGTCAAGCTCTCTTAAATACAAGGGGACATTTAGAAGGAGGTTTGTTCAGCCTGGAGAAGAGAAGGCTCTGGGGAGGCCTTAGAGCAACTTCCAGTGTCTGAAGGGGCTACAAGAAACCTGGAGAGGGTCTTTGGACAAGGGCCTGTAGAGACAGGACAAAGGGGAATGGCTTTAACCTGACAGAGGGGAGTTCAAGATGAGATCTTAGGCAGAAGTTCTTCCCTGTGAGGGTGCTGATGCACTGGCACAGGTTGCCCAGAGAAGCTGTGTCTGCCCCATCCCTGGCAGTGTCCAAGGCTGCCCTGGGTTCAGCAGCAGCAGTCATTTTTTCTCCTTTGTAGTAGCTGGTGCAATGCTGTGTTTCTGACTTTCGGCCTGGTAACAGTGCTGATAACACCAGTGCTTACAGTTACAGTTTAGAATGTTTTGGTTTGACCAAGGACTTTCTGAGTCTCATGCTGTGCCAGGGAGGAGGAGAAGCTGGGAGGAAGCAGAGACAGGACACCTGACCCAAAC
>JASSUY010048436.1:0-10851 GCA_032466535.1 Forpus xanthops
GTGTCCTGTCTCTGCTTCCTCCTGGCTTCCCCTCCTCCCTGGCAGAGCATGAGGCTCAGAAAGTCCTTGGTCAGACTGAACATTACTGAGCAGCAACTGAAAACATCGGTGTTACCTGTGTTGTTCCCAGGCTGAAGTCAAAACACAGCTATGAAGGAGAAAAATGACTACTGCTGCTTAACCCAGGACACTTGGGGATCTACTCAAGATGTCCTGTCTATTCCACACAGGCTTTTCTGGTTGTTTTTTTGCTTGTTTGCTTGTTTAAGTAAAAATGAAGTCATTACTTCCAAGTGTACTACTTGCATTCAAGAACTAAATGGAAATGCTTTGTGATCATCTAATCCAAGTCTTCAAGCTTCTCAGAATCTCAACATGAGCAATGGTCTAACCTGCTTAGAGGTTAAGAAGTATAGATGGGAGAGCTTTATAGGGCAGATGTGAATTACCAAGGTGGTTTAGCTATTCCAGTACTGCATACCACTGCACGTGATTTTAGTAAAATTTTCTAGTCTTTTAGTAAATACATCTGAGAACCCAGGTCTCTGGTTTTGTCTGTTTGTTTCTCAAAAACATCTGATCCTCTTTAGGGCACTGAGGTCAGTATATCTGTCATACTAGGTTTAGCTTGTTTAAAACATTTTATCTTCTCTGTTCGACTAGTGCTGGATGCTTTTGTCCCCAAACACTTCTCAGCCATTACAGAGCAAAGGTCATCAGTATAATCACCCCAGCATTCATAACCTCTTCAGCTAAGATGCTAGACCTCTTATTGACGTAACTGGAGCATGTACACACACTTCTTTTGGTAACTGTGCTGCAGTATCAGTAACACTGAACAGTTCTGTCTATTTGCTGAATGAAAAAGCCTCAAACAACAATCAAAGCTTATTAAATCTCCCCTTCTGCTTAACCAGTGTAGCTTTGTGCAATGTTCATGCCTAAAACAGTATGGCTCTGCATTTTCAAAAAGGTCTTATATTTCATTAGTAAGTATATTGCTTGTTTTAATTTCATTACTTAATTTTAAGTGCATTTTCAAAGTTATCTTTACTGCCTTGGTTCTGTTTGCAAACACAATGTTTTTGCAGCTCTCTTAAGTATTTGAAGAATTTTAGCAGGTTTCAGAGAGCTACTGGAATATCTTAAATTGAGAGTAAGAATGGGGAATAGAAGGTTTAAAGTCCAGTTTTTTGTGGATTCTCAGTTGTAGTTTCACTTGAACTTTTTTTTTTTAGCTATTAAATTAACAGTTTATAGGATTGTCACAGTACCACATTCAGTCTTATGAACCTTAAAATTCCTCTTCCAAGCTCCTTAACAGAGCCACTCTTAAGAATTACATGATGTATTCTGTGTGAACTGGCACAGAAACAAAAAGGAAGCCAAATAATTTACTACTAGTACTATATTAGTACCAAAAAGGAAGCTACTAAAAATTTAAAAATGAAGACATGTAACTGATATCCAATAGGGTAAAATGCTTACCTGCAGCAGTAATCAAAAAGGTCTGAAAGACACTTTCTGCTCACATACCCTGGCAAAAGAGACCTAGGTGGTTAAAGGCCTACGTTGTAAAAGAGGCAGCTATGAGAAGCTAAAACACTGTCTCCTGAAAGGAAAATGTAGTGAGTGCCTGCATGAAAAAAATAGGGAAGAATCTACATTTTTGGAACATTAAATACAAAATAAAGAAGAGTTAAAATCTTCCGAAGAGTAATCCGAGGAGTTAATGAAGTAAAAGCCAGTAGTACTTTTTTTAAGCCAATCAGAGCCAGGAGTCTGGAAGACAGGCTAATGAAGAAGTCTCAGTACAACAAAAATGAATGATGGCACAGGGGATAAAACAATCCTGATTATACGTAAACATTGTTGGCCTGTGAGCTAGCTACTATAATTCAGGAAACTGGTCTTAGATTTAAACTGATCCTCAGTAGCAGACAGACATACAGAGTAGGATTTCTAGAAATTATGCCATATTTTAAGTGTATGATGTTTCACTCCATTTTAGAAAAAAGCATTGTAGAAATTCATCAGGAAGGCAACAACGCTAATTGAAGGTTATTAATAATTAATATTAAGGATGGCGTTACTACAAGGAGGAACTAGGTTAGGACTGTTTGACCTGGAAAAGAGAGATAGCTGTTGGCATGTAAGAGAGGTTTCTAAAATCAGGAGTTTGTGAATAAATACAGACTGATTGTTCGTTGCTTCTCACAATGCAAAAATGAGGTGTCACTAAACTGAATGATCAGGTGACTGGTTCAAAACAGGCAGAGATACTTATTCCCAGAATCCATAGTTCAGTTTTGTGAGCAGAGCTTATGAAATGCCAAAAGTGTACGTGGGTTCAAAGCCAATTTAGGCACATTCATGGAAAGGATAAATATATATCTTAGCATTTTATATACTGCCTCTCACTGAAGTTGTCTTTGAGCAACAGACTGCTGGAAATGGGGAGGATAAACTAAGGATATCCCTATCTGCCCTGTTGTACTCTATCATAAGCATCCACTACTGACCAATGTCAGAAAGAGGATACTGGCAAGATGCTGAGCTGGTCTGACCCAATGAGGACATTCTTGTGTATGGTACAACTTGTAACTTAGCCAAAAGGATAGAGAGATGCAAATAAATATTTAAGTGATCTGATGCCTGTAGAAATATATTGCATAAATAGAAATAAAAAGTTAGAATTGACATTCATCTGTAGTGACGTGAAATGGTACTGTATTTGTGCAGTAAGGCTCTCAGAACTGTAAATATTTTCATTATTTATTGGGTTTGGCTTCTTCAACATCAAGGATGTGACGTAAATAAGAAATGTATCTGTTAAACTCTAATTTTATTTCAGTATACTTACAAAAAATCTTGGAGTTTTTTCAAGTCTCCATTTGAAAACAGGTTGTTTGGCAGTTACAGAGTTGTATTTGAAAGCTGACTGGTTTATGTCTCTTAAGTTCAAGAATGCTTCCAAGATAACAAAACACCTTTTGGGTTGTAAACCTGGTTTTAGATTATATGGGTTTCAAATTATTTTACCAAATATGGCGGTCCTTCAGAATTAGCACTTACTTAATTTAAAATAACAAATTACTTCTATTTAAAAATAACTATGTTTTGGCAACTTGCATGCCATTCTGGTGCAGTTGTCATGATTAAAAATAGGATGGTATTGCTATATTTGGCAGCCAGTACTGTGGTAGCACAGTGTAACTTAGACAAGAATAAAGATGTCTTACTCATACTTTTATATTCAACATTTTTGTCACAGTGTAAACCTCATGAAGACCAAATTAGACCCAGAAGGACTGGGCATCATATTACTGGGTCCCTTTCTGCAAGAATTCTTCCCTGAGCAGGTAATCAGTAGCGCTTTATTGCTGCATTGTCTGTTCTTGTCTTTTCAATTCATTAGATACTTCCATCAGTATCACAGAGCTATTTCCAATAACAAGTATTGCATTCAGAACAGCTGACCAGCAAATGATTTCTTGTATTGCACAACAAAACGGAGGCTTCCATTTTGCATAAGTTGTCCATGATTTTGTCAGCTTTATGCTGGAAGGAAACTCCATTGTAGCAACAAGTTTTAAAATCAACTTCAGGAAGTACATACTCACTTTGCATTTGAAACTAAACTGGTTTCTTACTCAGAAAGTTCACATAAGTTTGTTCTTTCTGAGAATAAATGACCATGCCGTTTTTATCATTCTCTGCTGTAATTGCTAGCAAATGGGAAAAGATTACAAGCATCTTTAAAACTATTTTTTTGTATGTCAAATAATGTAAAATTTTTGACAGTTTAACAAGAAGTCGTGATAGAGTTATGCTTAGCATATGTGGAATTCAGTGTCTGCCAGGGTAATGGAAAATTCCAGAACAAGGAGCTGGTCCAGATGGGTGCTCTCCTTGGAGGTTTATGGAGGTTTGTGCCATGGCCATGCCAGTGCTTATATCAGCAGAAGACGAAGGGTTTCTCCAAGGACAGAAAGATAGGCTGGTGGAGGCAAGAAAAGGTCTGAGAGGAGTACCTCTTCAGAGGCTTTTGTACAAATGAAGATGAGTGTCTCTCTAAAACACTGTGAGGAAACAGCCAATGCTAGTGATGGTTGGAATTGTTGATGTTTCCCTTTAGACAATATCTGAACATGTAGCTAGTGCTGAGATCTAGATTTGATTCCTTCTTTGATGAGAATATTCAAAACCACATTCTTACTCTCCTAGAAAGTGCTAAATGCCACTTCAAAAGGAGGAAGGTACCTCAGCTTTCCTGTTCAAAGTGGTTGGCTTAAAGAAAGATCATTCAGCCTGAAAGAGCAAGCCTGACTCCTTAGTGCTGACTGTTTCGGGCAGTCACTTGGAGAGAGGGATTCCCTAATTCCCTGATAGCCTGTTATTTGAGAAACAATTACTACACAAAATTCTTAATGTCCATGGGGCAGGAACTGGAAAGCAGTGCTTCTTTTGCTTCAGGGTGTGAACATACCTTCTTTGGGGAACAGAATAAGTGTCCTAATTTCTTCCCAGCAAAGCTCAGTTTTATTTATCTCTGTGAAGCAATTTCTGTAAGTAGAGTTACCACTTACTATTCCTTTTCACCCCCACCCCTCCACTTAACAGCTTGGGTTGCTATGAGAGACCCATATGGAGATAAGGGTTTTGAATCATGTAGGAGGAGAAAAATGAATAAGGGCTTTTTGTAATCTGATGGATGCACTGTAACCCAAGCAGATTTATTCTCATTCCAGCCTTTACCTCAGTGTGCTTAAAAAAAGGATAAGCTTTTGTTTGAAGACTGGTCCAACAGGCATAAAAGAGATTGTTACACCTGATTTTTTTCCTGATTCAGTGAAATGCAAAGCTTTTCAGGCCTTTAGGACTAAAGTATTTAAACACCTGGAATGGTAAAGTTGACAACTGTAGCACATCTGCTGTTACGCCTCAGCTGAACAGGAGTTTTCACAATGAATTTACAGTTAAAGTAGTTTATAGTTAGGCAGGTGCAGGTGTAAATTGCTTCTTAGCTCTCAAATGGAGGGGTGGAGATTGGATCTGCTCCTTAGTAAATATTTAGCTTTGTAACATACAGGCAGTCATAAATACACACAAATGTGGCTAGTACATCATTTGTCTGACTTTAAAGATTAATATGATTTCTACATGGTCAGTGCTGAAGTTGTGGTTTAGAGTGTCCAGATGTCCGGAGGTACACAGAAAATCATTACTTGCTTATGGGGTATTACTAATTAATTTACTGACATCTTTTTTTTTTTTTTAATGAGAAAGGTAAAATGAACAAAATTTTCATGTCATCTTAAAGAAATTGTACTTTTTTTACAATGTCCTTGAGTCTTCCTGTTTAAATGCACCTGTCTCTTTGTAAAGAGAAGCGACAATGTATGTGTCACATGAAACTGTCTTCTTTCTACTAGGACTCTAGGGTTTCAGAGTCATTCACTGTTTACCATTACAATGGACTGAAGCAATCAAACTATAATGAAAAGGTAAGATTTAAGAAACTCAAATCTAGCCCTAATGACAACTAATATGCAAAGCTGATTACAGGCAAAGTACTCAAAACTGTTTTACAAAATACTACTTCAGCAATTTTATTCCAAAAGGATGTCTTTGGAGCTGGAAACTGTGGCATGCTCGTGAACATATCTTAGGTAGTGTACTGGATCAGTTGGCTAATCTACATCCCTTTAAGCTGCACGTTTTGAATAGAGCATTTTCCATCCTTATCCATGAGAAGTGGGATCTGAACCGTAAAGGACAGTGGAATCACATAGACAAATTGCAACATGTATAAGTAACCCTACATCTTGAATGAGACTTTTGGAATTTTTTGTGCTGCATTTTAGTAGTCCAGATTTGCATAAAAAATCAATCCTTTTTGGAACCATTTATGGAGGGAGGGAGGGGTTGGAATGGCAAGTTTCATTTTCAGCTTTCTTGGAAGAAAAAGTACACATGATGCACCAGGACTGCTTTTACGTGAGTTCCTGAATTAGCATTTAGGGTAGAAAAGTGTAAGGCATTCTCAGACATGGGGAAAAAAAATGGCTTCAAGTGAGAAGGCTCTGGGAAAATGTAGATACTCAGTCTGCAGCATAGCTTGGATATGAGCCCTTAAAATTGCCCCTGTGGAATCTTTAACAGTTTCATACACAAAAATGTAAGCAAATGCTTTTTTTTTTGCTACTGAACATATATATGTAATCAAGAAAAGTTAAACAAGTTTTTGTTTTCTGAGGATTCTCCCTATAGCATTTAAAATACTGATTTCTGAATAGGAGCTGATTTACAACAGAAGTTCCATTTTACGGCAGATCAAAATTCTATACAGTTAAGTCGAAGAAACACTTCCCTTATAAAATAACCATATCAGACTTTGCAAGCACAACAGTAGAATCATAGAATAGTTAGGGTTGGAAAGGACCTTAAGGTCATCTAGTTCCAAACCCCTGCCACGGGAAGGGACACCTCCCACTAAAATGTGTCATCCAAGGCTATGTCCAACCCGACCTTCAACACCAATGGAGCATTCACAACTTCCCTGGACAACCCATTCCAGTGCCTCACCACCCGTACAGTAAAGAATTTCTTCTTCAGATCCAATCTAAACTTCCTCTGTTTAAGTTTGAACCCGTTACCCCTTGTCCTCAGTACTAGAAGAACTGTTGTCGCAGAATTTTTGCATTGCGTTTTCTTATTTATTTTTTATACCACTTTGAGCCTTAACTGTTAAATTAACAGTGAAGTGAATGTGGCCTGATGAGGATTTTCAGGCACTTGGATTTTGGTAGATTTTTTTTTTCCAATTTCATACCTAATTTCATTAAAAGAAGAAATAAAAAGTATATAAAATTTCATGGATTTAATCTTCGTAATCCAAAGAAAAAAGTGTCATAACAAACCCTCTCCTGCCCGATGAAAATAAATCATCTCACCTTAAGCGTTTTTAAACAGTCGTGGGCTGCCATAACTGGTTTCATTTTGGCAGGTCATGTATGTAGAAGGCACAGCCGTTGTTATGGGTTTTGAAGAACCAATGCTGCAGACGGACGACACTCCTGTGAAACGCTGCTTGCAAACCAAATGGCCATATATCGAATTACTGTGGACCACAGATCGATCACCTTCCTTGAACTGACAGCGTAAAACCACGGGATCCTTGAGTGAGGATGCAAGGATTGGTATTACTTGGAAAGTGGCTTGCTTTGGCTGTGTGGAGTTATACACTGGTATCATTGAGGAATTGTAAATAATGATTACAAACACTTTTTCAGTGTTAATTGGAATATTTAATTTTTTAATCAGATTGATTTCTATTATACTAGTTTGTCTTTTTTGGCTACTGTAGTACTGTTAATGTGAGTTATCCTTAAAAGAGAAAAAAAAAGCCTAAAGTCTTAGCATTATTTTGCTATCCCATGAAGATTTGAAAAATGTCTGATATTGCCAAATCTGCATATTAGATGTCAGATCTTTAAAACATGAAACATATTCAGCTTCCTCTGAATCATATAGGCATGTTCTGTTATTTAAATTATATTGGCTTACATTACAGTACCATAATGTGTGGACTAGACTGGCCTTTGCACTGGATATGTTTTAATGAGTTTAATTTTTTTGCAATTTTACCTGAAATCGAATTCTACCTAAAAAGCTTGCACAATGTCACATCAATATGATACATCTTTAGGAATATCAGTAAGTATAATTCACAAATACTCTTTCTTGGCAGTTGTATATTACTGTGGCTTAGTTATCAGGCATGTTAAAAGTGAACAGAAAATCTAGGGAAAAATGGATGTATTAATATTTATTTGAATTTGTATAAAAGAAATGTAAAAACAGGAGAAAGAATTTCTTGTTCTATAAGCCTTTAACTATTCAAACTTATAATATTGCCAAATACCTCTTCTCGATTTGCCCAAACAGCAGTGTAAGCCAGCGTTACTGTATGTGTTAAGTGCATGAGAACATCTGTTATTACATTATTATATTCCTTTATTTATTATCAACTGTTACCCTGAAATAAAATCTTTTCCTTGAATCATGATATCATAAGTTTGGCTTTAATCAAACTTATTTCCTGCTCCTCTAAGATACTGAAAAGGGACTATGGGTTTAGAAATGTCTGGTTTTGAGTTGAACACATCTCGGACTGGGGGCGATATTTTACTGCATCTTAACTGTGATTGCAGAGCCTCTGCTATTGCCAGCAGGGCTGGATTTCACATTCAAGATTGGTATTTTTTTAAGATTCTATTTTCATATGTAAATAACAATATAACTCCAGAATGATCAGCATGCAGGAAAAGAAACTGATTTGGTTGAAAATGAGGTGTGTAGTGTTGGGGGAAAACCCTTTTTGGAGAATGTGCACTGCAAAGCATGTGTTAGCGGTAGGAAGAGAACATCCTGTGTGTGACCCTGGCTGATACGTCCTCTGCAAGACTGTGTAATCATAGAATCATAGAATAGTAATGTATCTGTTATGTTTGTATCTGGAAGTGGGAGGACAGTTTAGATCTGTGGTGGGTTGGCCTTGGCTGGTTCCAGGACCCTCCTCCAGCAGGCTTCCTATGGGGTCAGAGCGCCTTTCCAGCATCCTCCTGCTCCACTGTGGGGTCCTTCCTGGGCTGCAGGTGGGTATCTGCTCCACCATGGTTCTCCATGGGCTGCAGGGGGACAACCTGCTACACCCCAGGCTGCAGGGGGACAACCTGCTTCACTGTAGGCTGCTCCCATGCCTGGAGCACCTCCTCCCCTCCTTCGTTGCTGTCCTTGGTGCCTGCAGAGCTGCTTCTCTCCCATATCCCTCCCAGCTGCCCCACAGCATTTTTCTCACTTTGTTAAACTTGTGATCACAGAGACACCACCACTTTGCAGACAGGCTCAGGTTTGACTGACAGCATCGTGGAGCCAGCTGGAACTGGCTCTTTGCAACATGGGAACAGCTCCAGGTGACTTTTCACAGAGGCCACTGCTGAAGTCCTGCCTCCCCTCAGCTACCAAACAAGTTCAATGAGGACTTGTTTAGAAATGCACTTCTGAAATGCCAGTGACCATTCCTTACTGCAGAACTCAGCAGCTGCTTTACCACTTTTGGACATCTCCTTTTCTAGAAAAAAAACAATTATTTTGCAGGTGGCAATAATGTGAAGAAATTCCTTAATTCATCTTCTCTAACCCATTTAATTTAGTATTCGGGCTCGCTCTGTGGGCCTTATGCTGAAAGTCTTGTGCAAGAGTAGTTGCAGTCAAAAGTATACGGGTGATTAAAGCAGATTCTCAATCTGGACTGCCTGGCAAGTCTGGAAATTTATTTTTCCAAAAATAGTCAGGCTTGACAGATACTTCCTTTAGCTGGTTTTGCACAGTTAAAATAAATGTCATTAGGCAGACTTGCACTGATGTCTTGGAAGGTGAAATGTCACTTCTCTTGCTCTTTCTCCTGGATTCTAACATTTGTCTGGGCTTGTAATAGACTTGAAGAACACAGCCTGCACTGAATCACAGCCCAGATCGGTTAGAGTGAGCATCCTTTTTGTAGTCCACTGTCAGATACAATCTATGTTCTATCTCACAAAAAGATAAACTTAGATGCCCAGCTAAGTGAGACCTGTGCGTAAGCATTAGTTTTGATTAAAACTTCTGTCACACTCCAGAGAAATCTAGGTGATGCTTACTGTGGTATAAGAACCCTTATTCCTGTATCCTTTTTCCTTCATACTGCCCAGTTGGTTGAGGCCTGGCTTCTGGTTTACTTCATGTATTTTTTGACTACAGAGTTTAACAGTGCCTAATGTAAGTAACAGTGGTGAATGGAACTTGGCCAGCTTATCCGAGAGCCACAGCCAAATGAATCTTCCTGTCCTTTCCTCCCTGATGAACAAGATGGGAGAGATTCTGACTTTATGGAAATTCCCCATTTGTCCCTTAAAAGAGTGTGGTTGTTTAAAAGGCAGACTTATAATACAAAGGCAAACTATACAAATGTATATATATATATATATATATATAATAATACAAAATAATATCATAATACGAAATAATATTGTAATATGAAAGCAAACTATACAAATGTATAGTTTGCTTCCACAGGTAAATGACCAGAAACCTATATAATTTTCAGAGGTCGTACTGCTCTAAGTGCCAAAAATATAGGCTACATATGTATGTAAGTGTGTGTGTATGTATGTACTGCAGTTTGCAAATTGAGGCTTAGTCCGTAAGTAAGCAGCACTGCATGGAATTAAAACACATGCTTTAACTAGTTAGTTAACTAACCAAATTGATGCTGCTGACGGTAAAGGAAGCACATAAACAAAATTTGTAATTAAATGGCATTTTGATTGTTACTGTTGATGAATGATTTTTTTAATGTATTTCACAACAGTTCAGTTTTAATTGCCAAATAAAGGTATCTTCCAGGATACTAGTGGTATCCTAAGTGGCAACATTGTACAGTTAGCAGGCCCTTGGATAGCTGGTCCAGAAACTGAGTTCTCCCTCTTATGTCTTGAAAACCTGTGAGACAGAAAATTGTTCAGCAAGGTGCTGGTGTCGCTTTGCTCTAAACTTATTTCCATAATAAAGAGAAGAAGGCAAAGAGGTCTTGAGGTCAAGTACTGGTTGAATGGTAAAAGAGAAATTGTTACCACTTTCATGTATACTGGAGTTTGCAGCTAGATACTCTAAAACATTAGCTAAATAGAATCATAGAATAGTTAGGGTTGGAAAGGACCTCAAGATCATCTAATTCCAACCCCCCTGCTCTGGGCAGGGACACCTCCCACTAAACCATGTCACCCAAGGCTATGTCCAACCCGGCCT